>BSBK01004832.1:497500-717500 GCA_027943335.1 Chamaecyparis obtusa
CCTTTAAACCTGTCACTCTGCTCTATCATCGCCATAGTGTTCTCAATGTGAGGGGATTTAGCCTGTTGGGTGTGGGGAGAGAGCGGGGGAGGGGTATTTCTATGAGGATTATCCTCCATCACTGGTGGGGGATTCAAGTGGGGAGTATTGCCAGACATGGGCGAGTTTAAGTGTTCAGGTGAGGATCCCTCAATCAAACTAGAGGAGGTGGAGGTGTCCATATCCTATGACTAAGACTTGTCCTCTAAATTTGTTTCCTTGATAATTCTTCTACATTTCTCCTTGGCAATCCTGTTAGATCACTGGATAGTACCCCCCAAATCTACCTCCAACTGAACCTGGTTGTCCAAATTTTTCTATTTTCTAGGCTTCCTCTCAATTTCAGGGGTGCTGTCAACCCCTGTATTATCCTTCACTTCAATGGACTAAGAGACATGGGATTCATCTAAGTCCTCCAATCTTTTAAAGGGGTTCCTCACACATCTCTTGCAGCTCTTACCTTCCTGGGAGACAAGGTCAGTCTCCTAGATTTCCTATAAAGACTGGGAGGGGGACTGAGTGGGGTTGTTGGCTTCTAAAGTGGAGACTTTCAGGGTTACATCCTTAATGATAAGGGGATGTTTGGGTGGAGGGAAAATGGCTTTATGGAATTTGTAGAGGCATAGTAAAAGGCCCTGGTGAAGGATGGGGACCGACTTCTTAGTATTTTTTCTCTCCTTAATGTCCATGATGTTGCTTTCAATTGAGTAGAGGATATAGAAAGGGATAGAAATTAGGTCTTTGTTCCTAATATGGTTGAGGAATGGAAAATGATAGTAATAAAACATAGTGAATTTACCTTCGAGGGTGAAGTAATTTTTGATTATATGACATACCTTGGGCCAAAATTTAGGGAGTTGCTTGCGGTTAAAGCCTCCAGACTTTTTTACAGGTTTCTCTCCCACCCTGAAGAACTGGTTTAGACTGGTTACGTCTAGCATCCAGCTGGTCTTCTTATACTTACTAACCTCCATAGAAAGCCCCATAGCCTTAGCAATGACCTCTTCATTTAACTAAAAGTGCAAGTCCCCAACCGACACCTTCCTATTATCCCAAGAGGACACAAATTGCTTGGAGGTATTCTCATTGTTGCCTCCCTTCATCCTTTCCATGAAACCCCAGATACTACTATCTTTTCACTAGTGGGCCACCAGGGGGTTAGAGGAAAACTCCTCTTTGATCTTGTCTAGCTCAATGCATGAATTTTTTCCTCCCATGACAACTAGACCAGTTTCCACCGAAAGAACCCTCTAAAAGATGCAGAGCCAAGCTTTGCACACCAACATAAAGGCTAGGTCTTTTTGAGATAACCATTTTATGAAAATATCATTCATAAGAGGTAGGGTTGGGTGATTTTTGGGTAATCCAGCTTTGTACGACAAAATCCAGCAGATCTCAAAGGATAATAATTAGAAATTAAGCCTAATTTTCCCTTAGTGTCCTTGGTATTCAAGATTATGTTGTGATGTGGATAGCTATCCTTCCCCATGTACTTACGCAAAAGTCAGTTATGAACTTTTATGGATTTTTATGCTTACATAGTCATTACTATATTAATCATCAAATTAAGCTAGCACAAAAACAAGGTTGGGCCCTCATCAATATTGGCAACAACTTGGCTCATTTCAAACATTGTTGATGACCTGTCTTTCCCACCCGATCAGCCACTAGGTCTCCTTTTTTACCTCATAGCCTCCCAATTAACTAGCATGGCTTGCTTGAGCCCAATGGCAGCTAAAGAATCTGCCACAACATTACCTTCCTTGTAAGTATGGGATATAGTCGTGCTTTAGAGATTGTTAAGTAGCTTCCAAATTTCCACTATTATAGTTTTCACCCACCATCCTACACTCGACCCTCTTTTAATGGCCTCAACAATCACTTTGGAGTCCCCCTCGATCATCAACAGTTTGATATTCATGGAGATGGAAAATTTTAAACCCCAAAGCAACATTTTTCCTATATGATCTTAAAATGGAAGCACTTCCACGTTAAGAGCATTTATCCCTCCAAATAAGTGGTTTAGGATCATGTTTGGTAGCTTGATTGGATCTTGGCATGTATTTGGCTTTTTCTCCACTTTCCACTTCTTCTCTGCACTTGATTTCTCCATTCTAGGTGAAATTAGGGTTAAGGTCTTAAGGACTTTCCTAATTTTCCCTCTTCCATGGCTCTATTTTATAGGTAGGGTTTAGAAATGAGACCTCCTAGTCCTTCATTACATCAAATAAAGGATTTTCTATCTATTCTAGACATCTAGTCCTATTCAAATATCAATTTCCAAGTTTTTGACATCTCTGGGACCTTTGCTGCAGAACCTGACAAAGTTAGGGTCTTAGGTCAAAGTCAACCTCAACCTTGACCTCTTCCTGCCAGGATTTCAAATTTTCATTTGTCAACAGTTTGGCTTTTGAGATAATTATTTATCTGCCTCCAGGTTGGCTGTTTCGGGCTCCGAAATGGTAAATCATTTAATTGTATTTAATCAAGGTATATTTTCTAAAGGTGAGGACCTAATTGGGATTTAATTCTCCAAGGTGGCCCATCTAGAGGAGTGTGCCCTAGATCACTATAAAAGGAGGCCTTCCTCTCTCATTTGGACATCAATTTTTCTCATCCCATCCACACTTAAGAAAATTCAAGTGCTCAAGCTCTCAAGTTGATCAAGCAAGCATTCCATTTAAGCATTCAAGCCTTCTTCTCCATCCAAGTTCTCCATTGAAGATCAGGGATTCAAGCATTCAAGCTATTGAAGGGATTTGGCTCAAGCATTCAAGATCTATCATTCAAACCCTAGATCTAGCCACCATGGTGGTGTGATCTTCCTTCAAGATCCATATCATTGTTTCCTCAAGATGGATTTCAAGCATACAATCATGGAGGTTTGATGATGTTATGTTCCAGCTTTCATATCAATATATTTGATTACATTCAAAATACATTAGCATATCTATTGAATTACATAGCTTCATTGTTAGATTCATTTCTACTACTTGCTAGCATTCTCCTTTTTTAATTTCAATATTAAGGTTGATTCCAAACCAGGGTTTGACCAAGGCAAACCCCCCCCCCCCACCCCAAACAAATAAACAACCCCCATTTTTCTTACAGGTACAAGTGTGAAATCTTAGATTTGATAGTGAATTTAGATACCTTTTTCGATAATCTTTCAGGGTCTATGAACAAAATCGGAATCGGACTTCAAATAAATAATGTGGTCTTTGACCTTTTAAAAGGTCAAAGTTGACCTGTGTGAATTTGGAGAAAAGATTTTTGGGTTTTGTCCACCTCAACATATCCAGTCCAGAATAGGTGACTGAATCTTTAGAAAGTTCATATAGAAGCCAGAATTCAGCATTTTCCAGATCTGCCCTAATTCAAGGTTAGTATTTGCACTTCAATTATTTCAATTTCAAGTATAACACATTCTACCTAGGGAAACATCAGATTTATTCTTTCTTTCATATTCTCCATCAAATTGATCTGATTCTACATTAGCCTTTTTGGTTGATCAAATTGGATCTCCTTGTTGTGAATTCAGGTTTGAGAATAGATCTCATATTCCCCCCCCCCCCCCCCCCTAAAACATTTGAATGATATTGAACACCATTTTAATATCATTCAGTTCCTTCAACTTGATTGACAGTATTATTTTTGAGTGGCCTAGTGTAGGCCAGTAGACAATCACCATTGTGGTATCTTAGCACTCCACCCCACCTCTAGGTAAGGTTCTTAGCCACACCATCAAAATTTAATTTCATCCAACCCATGGGTGGGGCAATCCACTAAGTAGCATTACGAGCCATTAACCTAGAGTTGTCAAACCTAGTGAATCCAGTCATTAAGTTATATTTATCTATCATTTTGATTTCTCAGGTAGAGGGGGGTGCCAAGGGGAGTTTGCAGTTACCCAAGCCAGCATTCTCACATAGGAGCTTGGTGCCTAGATGAAGAGAGGCCTTAGGCAGGGACTCAGTCTCCCTAAAGATCTTATTTTTCCTTTGTTTCCAAATAGTCAAGCATATGTGTGTAGGAAGAAGCTGCCATAGGAGCTGGAGGAGAGGATGATTGGAGGGGGATTTCTAGCTAGTGAATTTATGAACATCCTTCCCCATAACCTAGGGAACCCCCAATTTTTTAGTAATTCCCGTGCCAAATAGTAGCTGAGTACTCATAGTGTATGAAAAGGTGATCCATAGTTTCCTCTTCATTTTTGTACATGACACATCTGCTAGCAAGAGAGAATCCTCTCTTAAGAGGTTCTCCTAAGTTAAAAATTTACCATGCATAACAGTTGAATAGAAGAAATTGATTTTCAGAGTAAGTTGTGGGATCTACACCTTACTCCAATCTCCCAAATTATTCTCCTCCTTCAGAAGAAGATTCTAAGTAGTCTTGACTGAGAATGTTCCCACTTGGGTGGGAGCCCAGATGATGGATTCCTATCCTTTAATTCAGGTATCCTGACATTCCCCATGATTTTCGTAAGATCATAAGCCACTTGATTTAATTCAGGTCTATCCCTAACTAGAATAATTTAATCCTTCCATATCCTTTCAGATATGTAGTTAGAGACTCTGTTACCAAGGGTAGGTTTGATGTAGTTCATGAGGGGATTGAACCTTCCACCTAGGTTACCAGTTACTAGAAGATCCCCTTAGAAAGCATGGTTTTGCACTTGCAGAAGTTAGTCCATAGTTTGGAAGAATTGGGAAGGTCATTATCCTGGAACATCATCCCGTAAGGGTGCCCTTATAGGTATTTAGCTTCCATTATCTTGCACCAATCTTCTTTCCTTTCAATTAGCTTCCAAGCCACTTTTGTTGTGAGGGCTCTATTCAGCAAGCCAATTCATCTAAGGCCCAATCTACATAGCCATTTAGGAAGGGACACCATTTCCCAATTGACCAGGGACATCCTCCTATTCTCTTTTGAACTAGCCCACAAAAAATTTCTTTGAATCTTTTCAAGCCTATTAGCCATGTTGCTCTTGATATTGAAGAGGGATAGGAAGTAAATAGGAATCCCTTGGAGAGGAGAGACAACCAGCTGAAGTTTACCAGCATTGCTTAGAATCTTCCCCTTCTAACCAACAAGATTTTTATGAGTTCTTTCCAGGATGGAATTCTAGAAGTCTTGGGCGACCTCTTTGATAGTGAGAGGGAGGCCCAGGTAGGTAGAGGGGAGCGAAGCCGACTAACAACCCAAAATTTAAAGCACTCTATTTTGGGGTCTCAATGGAGGCGTTGAAGAAGAAGAGTCTTCTTTTTTTATAGTTTATACATTGTCCCAAGGCTAAGGCATAGTTCTCCAAAAGATACTTCCACTGTCTAGCTTCAATCATTGATGAGTACCCAAAGAGGAAAGTATCATCCACAAATTGCTTTAGAAAAGCTTGATGCAGAGTGGAAGTAGGTTTGATTCCTTTTATTCTTCTTATGGAAGAGAGCATAGTTAGATTCTTACTGAGGACCTCAACCACCATGATAAATAAATAGGGGGAGAGAGAATCACCCCCACCGAAGACCTTTTTCAGGTTGAAAGAAGCTGCCCAAGGAGCCATTGACCAAAATAGAGAAGCTAACAGTTTGTGTACATTTTTGAATAATGCGGATAAATTTCTCATTAAAGCCCATTCTACAAAGGATTTTATGGAGGAAGGATCAATTAACTTTACCATAAGCCTTAGAGATATCAAGTTTGAAATCCATACCTAGTGCTTTTCTCTTTTCCATGGAGTGGATGATTTTGTGAGTAGATATGGCTTCATGTAGGACCTGCCTTCCCAGAACAAACCCATTCTGAGTAGGAATGATCAATTTGTCGAGGAGGGGCTTCATTCTGTTGACTAGGATCTTAGTGAGATTTTATAAAAAGTGTTACATAGGCTGATAGGTCTGAAGTCCAACATAGAGGTTGGGTTTCCATTCTTAGGGACTAACACAATATAGGTCTTGTTATGGTGCTTTAGTAGCTGCCCCATTCTGAAGAAGTCTCTAGCAGCATGAGAGACATCTAATCCAATAATATCCCAATATTCTTGGAAAAACATCGGGGGGAAACCATCAAGGCCCGGAGCTTTATAGGAACCCATAGCAAAGACCACATCTTTGACTTCCTCATCAAAAACACATCTAGTGAGGAGATCATTATCACTATGGGTAACAACACATTGGATGTGTTCAAGGAGATGATTTTGCACAATGATAGGGAAAACATGACCATCATTAGAATATAATCCTTTAAAGTAGTTGGTTGCAACATGATTAATTTTGTTCTTTTCAGTAACTTCATTTCCTCTTTCATCTCTAATTTCATTGATGGTGTTTCTTCTTTTGTGATTGCTAGCGGATCTATGAAAGAAGGCAATATTTATGTCCCCTTCAGAAAGCCACTCAATACTGGAGCGCTACTTCTAGTAGATTTCTTCTCTTCTCAGACTTTCCTGCCACTTGTGTCTGGCCTTTTCTTCTTCCATCTGCAACTGGGGGTGGATATTTATAGTGGCTAGCTTGGATTGGAGGGAATCCAAGGCCCTTGTGAGCTCCTTCTTCACCTTAAAGAAGTCCCCAAAATTATGTTTACTCCAACCTTTAACTTCTTTTCTAATGATTTCTAGTTTATGGGTGATCTTGAACATGGTACCTCGCATTTGATAGGAGTGGCCCACTAGGATTTCACTTGGTCCCTAAAGGAGGGGTGGGAGCACCACATAATCTCAAATCTAAAAGGGGCTAGAGAAATCCTAGGGTAATCACACCAACACAGGAGGGGGGGTTATGATCAAAGGTGGTTTTGGGGAGGGAGTAAAGGGTGGAGGTCAAGCACAAGTACCAAGATGAGGTAGCCAGGACCTGATCTAGCCACACTTATATAAGATGGGATCCCTTCTATTTTTTGGATGAAGTGAAGGGATTTCCATTAAGATCAATGTCCAAAGGACCAAAGTAAGAGATAAACTCTGCAAGGTATCCAATACTAATAGAATAGTCCATTATGCCTCCGCATTTTTCTAAGGGGTAGATTAGGGTATTGAAGTAGCCAACCATCATATAATTAGAAGAAGTGTCCTGATCCAAACAATAGATAATATCCTTTCAAAGGGACAACCTTCCATTCTGAGTATTGGGGGCATATATATTGAATAAGTGCCAGACTGACTATTTTTTCCTAAAGGTAATAGAAATAAAGTTTAGGGAGAAGGCCAGTGGCTCACCAACAACAGTGTTAGGATTCCAAAGAGTGGCTATACCTCCAGAAGCACCTGAGGCTTTAGAGTAGGAAAAATAAACACCTGACTAGATATTGCTAGCTAGGTAGGCAAAATTATTGAAAGACATCTTAACTTCTTGGATGAGTAAAATATCCAGCTTATGAGCAAAAATATATTTTTTAACAACACATTTCTTGAGGGGACTGTTAAGACCTCTAATATTTCAAGAAAGCCAAATCATTTCTTATTTTTAAAACTTGTTTCTAAGGTTTTCTACCTACCTACCACAACATGCCTTTTAGTCCCTCTTGATCTCCTAGTGCATTTCAATGGCCTCCCTCTAGGAATTTCCATTCCCACATCTGCCTTTTTAGGCTTAGTTTTCTTTTTTTGTGACTTCTATTCACCACCATCATTTTTCCTCACAGTGTTCATCACCTAGAGAGCTGGGTGAGGGAGGGTAGTTCCTTTCCTCTAGCTATAGAGGAATATTTGCAAGAGCCTTAGGGGACTTTAGTTTGAGTGAGACCACAATAGCAGGTTGTTCCACCTCAACAGGAGTGATCACACTTGTCTCCAGAGAAATCACTGGGGGTTCTCCAATTACATAACCGTCGAAGGGGGTTCAAGACCCTTAGGTTTAGGGATTACCCCATTATTCTCTAGAGGGGGAAACAATCTCATTCTCTTCCACCTTTGGGTTTCCCAGTTTTGGGTTTTCCAACATTTCAGCTGTCGAGGGGCTAGTTTTCTCCTTCTCTTCACCTGCTAACATGGGTGGCTCCTTAGACGTACCCTTATCCTTGTTCTTATTTTTTCCTTCATGCATTGAGGATTTGCATGCTTCACTTGTGTAGCCCTTGGAGTCATATTTGTGACAAAAGAGGGTGGAAAAAGTTGGAGTTGCATTTATGGCAAAAGAGGGTGGCAAAAGTTGGGGAGGGTTTTATTCAGGGTAACATTAATGTAGAACCTTGCAAACACAAGCCTAGAATTAGAGTGGGTTACCTAATTCACCTTAATAAAAGTGCAAAAGGAGTCACCAATCCACTTGAACACCTATTCATCCCAATATTAAAGCAAAAGTCCAGGGAGGTGCACCCACATAGGAGCCATCGTACTCAACTCCATCGTCGGATTAAAATTGGGTTTCCACTCCACCAAGGTGAGGAAGTGCTTACCATAGAACCATGAGCCTGATAGAAAAGAGGCCAGATCCTCTAGAGTGTTGAACTTGAAGAGGAAGAGTCCCCCATGCATATTAGAGGTTAAGATAGAACCCTTAATCTTCCACTGGGTAGCAACCCACTTTTTGACCATTTTGATAGTAGGTCAGAAGTTGAAGAAATGACCTACCAACTCCAACTGGAAATTGGCAATGATCATGTTTACCACCGAATCAGGGAGTAAGAGTTCAGTGCCTTCCTTAGTCTTAATGAATTCTACTAGGAGTGATTCCAAAGTATTCTAGATCTCACCCACAACAGCTCCTTTCCAGCTTGTCTTTGGTGGGGATCAAAGGGCATCGATAGAAGAGGACGCCTTTTGAGAATCTTTCATTGACTATTTTATGGCCTATCATGTGCAAGAGGAAATAGTCTCACGAACAACATGGGGTCCAGTGTGGGGACTTGAAAGGGGGGAAGATTCCCCCTAGGGGAGGTGGGAATGTGAGTAGGTAGTTTGAATTCAAAGGCAGAGTGGGAAGTTGTAGAGCGGGATTATGCCTTATGTTGCAAACATGTTGTCATTGTATTGTATGCTATCTTAAAATTCATTAGAACATTCTTTTGATATTTTAAGTAATAGTGTTCTTGTTGAAAACAATAGACTAAAATGGAGATTGATAACTTAGTTATGTAAATGTTAGTCAAGTTTATCTTTGATCATTGGGTCATTCTTTAGATATTGGTGTTTTCATATTCAATCAATAAATAGATCTAATTCTATTACCTTTAGCAAAAGATGAGACAAACAAGCAATAAGCAATGTGTAGAGACAAAAAAAACAAAACAAATGAAGAAGCTACTAAGAGAAAACAAAAAAAAAAGAGTCTAAGTAGTAGACACACGAAGCTCAAATAGAGGCCTACAGGTCTCTGGAAAATATATGGGAAGAAATTCCCATACATTTTCCTTACCGGAGTCATTATTATAATAATAATAAAATAACCTATGCTTTAAACAAATATATGGCCTCACCTTTCAATCAGATGTGGGACCCACCTGGGTCACCACCCCAAAAGGGACGCAAAAGGGTCCCCTCAAAGAAATGAAATTGTTTACATAAAAATAAAAAAATATTAAATTAAAAAAAAAATTATCTATTAAAAAAAACCCCTTACCCTTTTTGCATGGGACCCTTTTTAAAAGGGAGTTTTTAAAAAAAAAAAATTTAAAATGAGTGTTGGAGGGCAAACATGGCCCCACTCCCCGTAACTCATGCCCTTGGGATACGTTGCCCATTGCAGTTGGCCCCTACGCTTGGCAAGGTACGACACTACCTTGGCAGCATGCTACATTGCCAAGGGTAGGGTACTATGCTATCAAGAGCGGGCCCGTGAGTCCCTTAGGGACTTTAAAAAATAAAAGTTGTTTTATTATTATTTTTTTTAATATTGTTAATTATTTATTTAATTTTTAATTTATTTAAAATTTAATTATTGTATGATGATTTGTTTTTGATAGAAAAAAGTAGCAAGAGGGTGCTGGCCCATGGTACAGAGAGACTAGAAGCATATTAACAACATATTAATAGTACTAGTCCTATAGCAGTTCAACATCAGTAAGTTAACAAAAGTAAGAGTATCTAGTCCGCCTTTATCAAAAACAAAATTAA
The DNA here is from genome assembly GCA_027943335.1 of Chamaecyparis obtusa. NCBI lineage: Eukaryota > Viridiplantae > Streptophyta > Pinopsida > Cupressales > Cupressaceae > Chamaecyparis > Chamaecyparis obtusa. Next base: position 507,591 of record BSBK01004832.1, read on the forward strand.
TGGTTCTTTTCAAAAATAATGAACCAGAGTATCTTAAGTAGATAATAAAAAGCATAATAACAGTATCATGCCATGCAGGGCTAGTCCAAAAACTATATAAAGTAACCTTAACACAGGAAAGAAAAAAATAGAAACCAGGGCCACCATGCCTAAACGAAAGCAAAAACCTCATGGAAGCAATGACAGCTATGGTCTCCTACCCATACATTTGGACATCAAGGTCATGACCCACTCCTCCTGTAGGAACAGGGAAAGGTATTTGTCGTCTTCATTAGCCTCTAGCTTGCCTCCAGCCAACTTCTCCTGCATAGTGCACAGAGTCACCGCCAAAGCCTGTATGACTTTGAGCGTGAACTTGTTTGAATCGGCAACACAGGCTTTGATGTCCTGCATGTCTTTCTTGAGGCCTAGGATCTGGTTGTCAATATCTGAAAACTTCAGCTCAAGGGATCCCTTAAATCTATCATTCACATCCAAAGCCACATAATTGTGCTGAGCAGGGGGGACTTGGTCTGCTGGTCATGGGGGGAGGGCGAGGGTAGGTTATTGCTACAGGGACTAACCTCCATATTAGGTGGGGGGTTCAGGGGGGAATGGTACCAGTCCTGTGCAAGCTTGGGTGATCATTGGAGGCGCCCTCAATCGACTCATTGGAAGTAGCGGTGCCATCTTTCGAAAGGGATTTCTCCTCTGAAACTATTTCCCTTATTCTTGTTTCGCATTTCTCCTTGTCAATTCTATTAGAATGACAGACATAGCCTCACAAATCCACCTCCAACTTGACTAGGCTTTCTAAATTCCTCTATTTTTTGGGCTTCCTTTTGGTTTCAGGGGTGCTATCAGTCTCCTTAGTCTCCTTGGCTTCCCAGGTCTCTAAGACATGGGACTCCTCTAACTCCTCTACCTTTTTAAAAGGGTTTTTCATGCATCTCTTGTGGCCCTTCCATCTCACACATAATTTGTTAATGTTAATTTAAAATTTAACTATTATTATTTTTGGTTAATTAAATTAAATCATAATTAAATAGGTTGTTTTATACTTGAGGTATATGATTTAGTTTTAATATAATTATTGTTATTTCATCTTGCAAATTAGGCAATCTATATAGGGATAGTGGATATTAGAGAGTTATTTATTGACCACATGAGATAAAATTTTAAATGGAAAATTTAGTGTTGTGGAATGTATACATAGCTAATAAATAATACAATTGTGCATGAAATGACTATAGGGGTGGTGTAATATGAGAGAAAAACCTTGTTAGTCAAATAGCTAAGATTAATATCTAATATTAGATTATCTTTATAACCTTGGTAGTGGATTTGCATGTATTGATGCATCATTATAACTTTTAAACCTGAAATGGATTCATGAAGGGATATGTGAACTAATCTTGTAAGATAAATTATGGATATGGAATTTAACAAGGGAATTGTATGTTGTAGGGTCTAGCTCATACGAATTCAAATTCTATGCCTATGGTTATGAATTTAATCCACTAGTACAACACTAACATATTAATGCTTCTAAGCACCCATCTAGGGTTTAATGAAAAAGTGAATATGCTATTAACAAAACCCACAGAAGTATTGTCTCCTCCTCAAAACAAATCTCTTCATGTAGGAGACAATTGCACATCATACTCCCTTCATGTCATACCTCAACTCAATAGGTATCTAGGGATTTATGCTTCAGATAACTGAACTCTAGGTTATGGTTGGCTTTACTATAGTCAACTTATCCTCTGAACCGATGAACATTACCATCAAACAACTAGTTCAAAAAAAAAATTGGTGCATTTTTCCATGATTATTTTTGGCCATGACAACCATAGAAAAAATTCTAACCCTACCATAAACCTAACCCTAACATTAAATATTAACACCAAATCCTAAATGTAACTATAATCATAGCCATAAGCCTAAACCCTAACTCTAACCATAATCATACTCATTAAATGCTAAACCCTAATCATAAATGCTAAAATATAATTGTAAATGGTAACCATAATCCTAACAGTGATTCTAATCTTAAATCCTAATCTTCACCCTAACACTAACCCAAACCATAAAACTAGACCAAATCCTAATCATAATTCTAATCTTAACCTTAATCCTAATCTTGACCCTAACACTAACCCAAACCATAGCCCTAGGTTTACTCTTGAACCTACTACTAACCCAAACCACAGCCCTAGGTTTAACACTAACCCTATTTACATTGATGAACCTAATTGTTACCATAACACTAACTGTTACCATAGCCCTACCACTAACCTTAACTGTAATATTAGAAAGAACCATAACAATAACCTTTACACCATTTATTTAAAAAATAAAAATCATAAAATGTCTTCCATGTTGTGCCACAATTGCTACTAGCTTTTATATATATATATATATATATATATATATATATATATATATATATATATATATATATATATATATATATATATATATATATATATATATATATATATATATATATATATATATATATATATATATATATATATATATATATATATATATATATAATCCTTCTCAAGGTGCCTATTTTGATCAACCCTAACCTACACAAACCTTGCAAATTGATGAAAATAGGTGCCTCAAGAAAGATTACTCTCAATGTATTATATATACAGGTATATATAAGCTAGTTATAAATAAATGTTAATAAATATAGCGTCAAAAAATGGAAGCACTTCCATTTAGGACTAGTTTAGCCCTCCATGTAAGTGGTTTGGGGTCATGTTGAATGCCTTGAATAGGTTTCTGACTTGTTTCTGGCTTTTTCCCCTGTTCTACCTCATTTTCCACTTCTTTTCTGCATAATTATCGCATCCTAACACGAAACCCTAAGATTCTTAACATTAGGGTCAAGGTCAACCTCAACCCTGACCTAGGTCAAGGTTGACCTTGACCTCAACCCAAGGTCCAAAATTCAAGATCCCAAAGTTTTTGAATGTCGGGTTTTGGAAAGATTGATTTCTCGCTTCTAGGTCAGCTATTTCAGGCTTTGAAATGGTAAGCTCTTAAAATATATTTAATTTATGTCCATTTCTAGGGGTTAAGGTTTAAATGGGAATGTAATTCTCTTATGTTGGACTCTCTAGAATTTTTTTCCCTAGACTAGTATAAAAGGAAACCTTCCTCTCTCATTTCCATCCATCTTTTCAATCATCTCTTTTTGGAAATCAAGTAAGCACTCTCAATCAAGGAAGCATTGAAGAAATCATCTACATTCAAGTATTCAAGTTCTCCATTGAAGATCAAGGATACAAGCATTCAAGCCTTTGGAGGGATTTGGTTCAAACATTCAAGATTCATCATTCAAACCGTAGATCTATCCATCACGGTGGTCTGATCTTCCTTTAAGATCCTTTGTTCATCTTCAAGATCTATTCATTTTCCCTTCAAGGTGGATTCCAAGCATACAATCATGGAGGTTTTGATTTACATTTGTTAGTGTTGAGTCCAAGCTTTCATATCAACATACTTATTTACATTTCAAATATAATTGCATATCTATTGAATATCATAGCTTCGTTGTTAGATCTACTTCTACTACTTGCTAGCATTCTCTATTTTAATTCTATTTTTAAGGTTGATTCTAAATGGGGCTTTGACTAAGGAAAACCCCTCATCCAAACAACAAAACCATTTTTCATGTAGGAATAGGTATGAAATACTGAATTATAGTGCAGATCTAGACACCCTTTTCGACAAACTTTTGGGATTCACGAACAGAATTTCTGTCGGGGTAGCGTAGGTCAAGGTCAACATAAAGGGGCATGATTGTGCCCCTGTATTTTGGTCAAGGTTGACCTTTTCTAGAAAAGAAGAAGGTTTCTAGGTTTTCTTTGTCTCTATGTTTTTGGGCCATATTTGGTTGCAGAATTTCTTGAAATTGAGTACAGACACCAGAAAATAGTTATTTTTGAATATGCTCCCTTTCAAGATAAGTGTTTATGTTTTATTAAGTTTTATATGTCCACAACATTTTCCATCACACAGATCATATTCTCAATCCACAAACTCCACATAGATATTAAAATATATCCCCATATATTTTTATATCTTACATTTTGGTCAACCTGCGATAGACAACTCTTTTTTTTTGGAGTTAGATGCTTTGCTTCTTTTTGTTAAGATTAGATTTTTTATGCTCTTGGATTTTAAAATTCAAAAAACTAAAAAGTATATATACTCTACAAAATAAAAGAATATTTCTTGCATTTCATTTATTATGAAGATTTTTAAGATGCTTTGGTGTGTGGCTATTTTCCTTATTATTCTCCTCTTAACATCTCTTTATCGTACTTATGATGTTTATGAGAGTATCATCCATTTCATTATGTTTGTCACTCTTCATGTTTCATTTGCTTATGCTATTGTGAGATTGACTGATATAAGTTTGCCTACTTTCAAAAGTTTCATTAAAGATTTATGTTGCAGACTTAATGCTTTTTTGGATTATGTGAAGAATTTGGTAGATGATACACCATCTCCTAATCTTCCTAATCCTAATCCTATCCTTCCTAATCTGATTTCTAACATTCATAACATGCCTAATTCTCCATCTGTTATTCCTAGTTCTTCCCATACTTATGATGAGGCTCAAACTATGGTTCATGATGCATATGTGCAATAATTTTTGGATTTACCTTCCCCTTCTTATCTGATCCATGATGATATTAAAGGGAAGAGAAAATCAAGTTCTTCTAAACCTATTATTCCACCTTATACAACCTTTTCTCATGATGACAATAAACAATCACCTCCTGCTTAAGGTTTACAAGATATGTACACTACAAGATATAATATGATGGCTAAACAAGGTTATAAGGATTTAGGGCTTGGTGTTAATGAACATGATATTAAGTATCCAGTTCAAATGCAGGGGCATTATAGGGTACTAGTTGAATCTACATGGAGGTATGTTGTTTTGGTTCTGTGGTACTCAGTTGCAACTTTCACCGACTGTCTCGGTTATTGAAGGAAGCTCGGTCGCTAAAGGAACTTAGTGAAACTTCTTATACTAGGTGGAGCTTGTGCTCAGTCATGCCTGTGTTGCTCAATCTTGCTTGGATTGGTTAGTTGTTTTACTGGTGCTTGGTTGTTTCTCTAGTGATTGGTAGTTCTAGTTTACCAACTAGAGTTCTTGGCAGTTTGGTTGGCCGACTTGGTGCATTTATTGATGGTAGCTTTTGTTGTATTATCCTATGTAGTTCTTAAGGCCAACATGGAGAATTAAATGTTTGTAACGCTATTTATGAGCAGACTGTTGTTGTATTTAATATTTGTTTTTATTAGGAACTAACCTGGCTTAGGATTTAATTATGTCATCCAAATGACTTGTGGCTAAAGATTAGTATTTATGGAATGTTTGGTAGTTGTTTAGATAGGAGATTTGGGGGAAGATAGAAGATTAGATCTGGATCCTGTGAGATTTTGAAGATCATATTGTTATCTGATAGTTTTTCATAGTAGAGATAGTGGTTTGCATGCTTGGAGGCAAGGATAATGCTTGGAGGCTTGTGAGCTCAAGTTTAGATCTACCTTAGTGTTTCCATTAGTTTCTGATTGTTTCAGAGATGGACTAGCTAGGAGATTGCAAAACCATTTCTTGTTTGTAATTGGCCATGACCTAGAAGGCCTTACAACTAGGTATGTTAATGAAAAATCAGTTGAAAACATTGTCTTGTTGAGTAATTCTACATTGTGGTGTTTAGCTACTTGTGAGGACTATCCTTAATTAGATCCTCCTTATCTATCTTGCATCAAGTTCATATATCCCCTAAACAGGATATGCATGGACTTGGCTTTTCGCTATCTCAATTTAACACGGTTGATTTTGATCGTCATCCTCCTCTTCATTTTATCCTTCCAACACCTAACTTAGATTACCCTAATACTCCTCAAGATATGTCTAAGAAGGTGTATGTTCAGTTTATGAATTCCAAGAAAGAAATCTTTAAACCTATTCCAAAAGATGCTCTCTCTAAGTAAAACTTTCATTTTCACTATAGTAATACACATTTACTTGCTGATTGTGTGCATTTCAAGTTGTATGTTAGAGAATGAGCTTCTTTAGCAATTATAACGCACTCTAATGTGATTTTACAATTCCTTCCAAATTTTGATAAGGGGTATCCCCTTGACTCTTCCATAATGTAGATCTTTTCTCCTCTTGTCTTTTGACTAGGGGCAAAGAGATATTTCTTCCAGTTCTCTAGGATCCATTATTCTCTTAGCATGTACCTTTTTTCTAGCTTAATTGGTTATCTTTTCTATATTATATCCCTATGGTTTTGTATTATGTTCATAATCATCTATAGATCTCTTATTCAAGATATCTTTTCTAAAGACATTTGTTTTGAAAAAGTATACCTTGCTTTCATCCCTGGGGGGAAAGGTCTTCCCTCTTTCTCTTTGTCTAGGGATCTTCTTTCCCTAGCTTAGTGGCATTTTTTTATTTTGCAACATTATTTCAATATACTGACTGAGGTTTTGGCTATGAATATCCTTTTATGTGAGAGCTTGTTGTCCTAGGTCATCAGCTCTTCTTTATTTTTCAAATTATGTTCTTTATAAACTCTTTCCCTTGCTGTAGGGTTAGAGTTTGATTCCTTTGTTCCAAGATTCCTCTTCCTCTTCATTACAGGGGGCTTGATGATTGAATCTCTGGTCCCTCTTGGTTTCTTTTAAAGATGATATTTTATCTAAAGCACTCCTCTATGGTGGAGGTCTTGTTGATAAGATCTCTTTCTCTTTGAGGATCCTTTTTCCATAAGTGACATATCCTTTTCATGACTATCTATGCTCTTGGATGTAAGGGTCAATGCCCTTCACTAAGAATATAGTGTAAATTGTTGCTAACAAGATATCTCCTTACCTTATGAAGTAGGTATCTTCCTTCTTTTCCTTATCATATATAGTAGACAACCACAATAAGAAGGGGGGCATATATAGGGTCTACCTTATGCCGCATTGTCAAATTTTCAATATGCTAAATCATCAGAAGGTAACACACATAAGTTGCTAATTCATGAAGATATAGGCATTTTTTAAATTTTTAATATGCTAAATCTTTAGAAGGTAATGCACATAAGTTGCTAAATCCTAAAGAGACACACATTTTCAATTTCAAATATGCTAAATCCTCTAAAGGTAATGCACATAAGTTGCTAAATCCTGAAGAGACTCTCATTTTATATTCCATAGTGATACAAGAATGTGGATCTATGGGTATTTGAAAAGCTGTCACAAGATGAATTACAACTAAAAAGCATAGTTTAAGGGTGAAATATTAGGTTTTTCTAGTTGTTGGGATCTCCCTCCTTGCTCATTCATGGTAAGGTGGGCATATTACTAGGAGAGGTAATCACTCTCTCTTTTCTCTCTTTTCACTTTCATGCTAGTAGGATTAGATCATGAAGCTATGATATTTATAGTGTTTCTCTTGTCTTTCTTATGTAATCATATATGATTTTATGATAGCTTTCCAAATATGATATTAGTATAGGAAGCATTTCTTAGCAAGGTTTCCTTTGCTAGTTGATTTGGGTTTGTTTTTGTACTAACCCCTCTTTTCTATCTTTTAGCTTTGTCTTTATTTCCTTTTTGTTTTGGCACCCTCATGCGCGTATGTGGAGCTAGAATATTTGGCTTGGGGGATCATGACCTCAACTAAGTGATATTCTATCTCGTTATGAATCCACTAGGATCTTTCTTCTCCTTTACCAAGAGTTTTCATTGAATCCATACTCTTGTTAAAGTGGGGGCTAAATGTAGCATCAGAAAATGGGAGGACTTCCATTTAGGACTAGTTTAGCCCTCTGAGTAAGTGGTTTGGGGTCATGTTGAATGCCTTAAATAGGTCTTTGACTTGTTTCTAGCTTTTTCCCCTATTCTACCCCATTTTCCACTTCTTTTCTACATAATTCTGGCATCTTGACCTGAAACCATGAGATTCTTGACCTCAAGGTCAAGGTTAACCTTCTAGGTCAAGTTCGGCCTGACCTAGGTCAAGGTAGACCTCAACCTTGATCCAAGGTCCAAAATTCAATATCCAAAAGTTTCCAGATGTCAGGTTTTGGAAATATTTATTTCCCACTTTTGGGTCAGCTGTTTCGAGCTTCAGAACGATAAGCTCTTAATTTATATTTAATTTAGGTCTATTTCTAGGGGTTAAGGTTTAAATGGGAATTTAATTCTCCTATGTCAGCCTCTCTAGAAGTTTGTGCCCTAGACTAGTATAAAAGGAATCCTTCCTCTCTCATTTCTATCCATCTTTTCAATCATTTCTTTTTGGAAATCAAGTAAGCACTCTCAATCAAGGAAGCATTCAAGAAATCATCTACATTCAAGTATTAAAGTTCTCCATTAAATATCAAGGATTCAAGCATTCAAGCCTTTGGAGGGATTTGGTTCAAGCATTCAAGATTCATCATTCAAACTCTAGACCTATCCATCATGGTGGTGTGATCTTCCTTCAAGATCCTTTGTTCATCTTCAAGATCTATTCATTCTCCCTTCAGGGTGGATTCCAGGCATATAATCATGGAGGTTTTGATTTACATTTTTTAGTGTTGAGTCCAAGCTTTCATATCAACATACTTGTTTACATTTCAAATACCATTGCATATCTATTGAATATCATAGCTTCGTTGTTTGATCTACCTCTACTACTTGCTAGCATTCTCTATTTCAATTCTATTTTTAAGGTTGATTCCAAATTGGGGTTTGACCAAGGCAAACCCCTCATTCAAAAAACAATTTATTTTTTTCTAGCAGGAACAAATATGAAACAATGAATTATAGTACAGATATGGATATCCTTTTCAATAAACTTTCAGGATCTGTGAATAGAATTTATGTCGGAGCAGCACATGTGAAGGTCGACATAAAGGGGCATGATTGTACCCCCGTATTTAGGTCAAGGTCAACCTTTTCTAGAAAAGCAGAAGGTTTCTCAGTTTTCTCTGTCTCTATGTTTCCAGTCCAGATTCGGTTGCAGAATTTCCTAAAACTGAGTACAGACACTAGAAAATAGTGATTTCTGAATCTGCTACCTTTCAAGATAAGTGTTTATGTTTTATTAATTTTTGTATGTCCACAAAATTTTCCATCACACACATCATATTCTCAACCCACACACTCCACATAGATATAAAAATATATCTTCATATATTTTTATATCTTACAATAAATAATTAAATATATATGTGTATAAATATTTATAAATGTGTATAAATGTGTAAATTTGTATAAATTTGTATAAATGTATTTATATATATATGAGAGGAGAATAATTAATTTAATTAAATAAATATAAAATTTAATTGTGATAGGGATTTTGATTTATTTATTAAGGAGAGGGAAATGTGGAGTGAATTGAAAGTCACTGTGAGTTAGCTTTGGAGGAATCAATCATGATTAAATAAATGAAATAACTATTTACTTGCACATGTGACTATTGATAAATCACAAATTAATATTTATTTATGAGAGGAGAATAATTAATTTAATTAAATAAGTATAAAATTTAATTGTGATAGGGATTTTGATTTATTTGTTACATAAATGCAATAATTAGAAAGAGTAAATATTAATTAAATATGGTTATTTAATTAATTGAATCACATTAAGAATAATTAAATAATGTTTATTTATTTAATTACTTTATAAACAAAAAATTGATTAATATTGATTGGATAATTAATAATTAAGCTAATTAATTAAAATCACTTAATTATAGAATTAAGGAGAAATGATGATTTTGACTTTAGAATATGGTTAAATGAAAAAAATTGTTGAATAATAAAGATTATGAAATAAACTAAAGAGGAATGTAACTAATATCATTGCATTCGAGTAATATACCATTTTTAAGTGTCTACAAGAAACGTGCCAAAATCTTCTAGAACTGCCCATAAGCTTATTTTCCCTTTAAATTGATGTCTTGGCTTCTCTCTCTCTCTCTCTCTCTCTCTCTCTCTCTCTCTCTCTCTCTCTCTCTCTCTCTCTCTCTCTCTCTCTCTCTCTCTCTCTCTCTCTCTCTCTCTCTCTCTCTCTATCTATCTATCTATCTCTCTCTCTGTGGTAAAAATCTCTCTTATTCTCTTGCATTTTCTTGGCTTTCATAGCTCTCTTACTCTCTCATTTAATACAATAATCTCTTGCAACAATATACATAGCTCTTTTGGTCTTCCCACTTCTATTCGCTTATATCTTTCCATGTATCCTTTGTCTTTGAGCATCTTGGGATTTATCACATCCCTTTTCTATAATCTATCTCATGTAATAGGGTTTTTCATCCACTAGAAGGATTTGTTTCTATTTGCATATCTCACATAATAGGGATTTTCCCTGATCAAGCAAGGTTTGTTTCTATTATGTTATCATTTATCTATTTGTATTTTCAATATATTTATCTATCTGACTGTTGTGGAGGTGGAAACACCAAAGTATGAACTTGACTGAGGAAAGTCTCCAAACATCCCCAAACATTTTTCCTCTCTTGATTGTGTGTAGGTTCATTGGAAGAATTTAAATGCACAAGGGTTTGCATATGTTTTATTTATTTCATTTATATTTATCTCTATTAATTAGTATATTTTATTGTATTTATGACTTTGGGTTTTTCAGGTTATCTAAGGAATAGAACTATGTTTTTTCCATATTCTCAGTATTTTATGTTTCTATCCATATAGGACTACAACATGCCACACAAATGTCCACACCTCACGCTAGTGTCCTTATTTGGGACATTCATATTTGGACCAAGGACTCTTTGTCATATGGTCTTTCAATTTCTCAAACCAAAATATTATTTCCATCTATAATAGGATATTTCTATTAGTTTATCTAGTTTGCAGGTATTTGAATGTGTATTGTGAAATTAGCTCTCAAGAGAACACAGTTTCCTTTTAAAAGGGTCAAATTTACAGCATTACACACCTTCCACATAAAATACTGCTTGTATGATATCTAATATGAATCTTGTATGATATCTAATATGAATGGAGAAAATAAAGCATGACTCTATACATTTGAGAGTGAACATTGAATTTGATTTACCATTTTTAATAATTTTTGAAAAATAACTAGCAAACTCTATATGTATAACAACATCAAATTTCCACAATCCATTAGTAATGTAGACAGATTTCTGGATTTGATCATGTAAGTATTTTTAGCATCAATGTTTCGTGCATTTCTCATCCTAATGATGGATCACAAAGTGTGATCTGAAACGTTGATGCTAAAAAAATACTTACACGATCGAATCCAAAAATCTGTCTACATTCTATATGTATAGTTGAAACATTGACACATAGTTGAATTTAATTATATTTATATATGTAATTTAATTAAAATAATTTTTCATCTTGGTATTCTAACATGGAAGATACATTCTATAGTCATCACATGTTGATAATATTGTATTTATACATAGGCTTCTTTTGATGGTGGTAAGATAATGATTAAGCCACAAGAGAAGGGACACTATATCTCTACTTCAGTTGTGGGATTGTTCTAATCTATCAAACAATTGGAGGAACTATCCTAGCGAGAAAAGGTCAATATTTGTGGGGTGCACATGGTACAACCAACACTATAGATATCTTTCATCTTTCTATTATGGACATAGAAAAATGAACATGAGGTGTGTTGGCTTTTTTCCTTGCAGGACCAAGCTTGAATCAAATAGTTGGGCTCAGAACACTGGTTAGGCACTCACGCTTGACAAGGAAAACAAACCAATTGATGAGGATAAAGAGAAATCCTCCTTCTGCTTCGAGCTCCACATTCACTCAGGCTGGTATTGCCTTATCTGCACATTCAAGACACCTCATGACAAAACTAAAGGCCTACAGACAGATTATTATGGAATGGTTCTCAAACTCCTAGGTATCATGTACCTCAATGAAGCCAATATCTCATGCAATAGCCCTACTTGCATGGAGTGAGTAAGAAAACCAGAGACCTACACTAACAACTTGAAAAGGAAAGGGTGCGATAGAAATGAAATGATTTTAAAATGATTGAAAGGTCCCCTGAGATGCCCTAAGTCCCTAATAGACCAGTGCCTTATCCATTGGGCCATAGAGTCAAATACCTTACTGTAAGAGACAGCTATGAAACAAGAAAACAATATGCTCAATGTGTTGATGCCTGACATCAATCACACACCATGACCAAGCCTCAACTTAACACCCACTTGTGCTTTCAAGCATGCTATTATCCATCAAAGGATTTTAACCCTCCCCTTAGAAGAGACCTATAAATAGATGATACATTGACCAGCATCCACTGGAAGACAAGCATGACCTATCTTTGATATTTCAGCTCATACATGCATAAACACTAACCCTGAACCAGTTACCTCTACGAAGATAACTCCACTTGCAAACACTTAGGCAATACAAGTAGAAAAACTAGACACCCTTGATGTGTGATTAATGAATCCAGAATTCAAATGGAGATAGCTTAGTGACAGTAAGAATACATTGAGTCCTCATACATAAGACAAATCTACTATAGCATGCATTATATTCCCTGAAAAAACAATGGAAACATAACACCCTATATGCAGAGAGAAGGGAAAACCTGTAGAGAAAAAACTTTCACTAGAACTAACAAAATTTAGAACCCACTCTAAGTCAAAAATTTGACACTTTATACCACTAGCCACCATGGGAACCCAAAATGGGTTGCAAAAAGCTACAGATAGCTAGGGCATAGCTTTTACCAACCAAGCCAATTGGAAACGGTCAAAAATTTATTATAGGGGTAGGAAAGAGGAAACCAGAACTGATCCCTAATCATGAAAATCCTCTCTACAAGTACAAGGGATCACAAAACTGGGCTCAAAAGGACACCCTGCAACATACCTTGAGCACACAACCACCTTGGTACAAGCTCTGCAAACAAGCACACAACACCCTGGACCACACCGCAAACAACAAACTAGTCATTTCTCACCGAACAAGGTTTTTTCTGCATTTAATTCCATAAATTTGGTCTTTCTGGCGCTAAGTTCACAGACATTCAAATTTGAAACAGCAATGGCCACAAGCACTTCGCAGGCTCTAAGTTTCTTAAACTGCTTTGCCCTTAGCCATGCAATTGCACCGTCATCGACCCTGACTGCCATAGGAAAATGGCCCTCAATTCATGTTTGGTCACATGATCGCATGACTGAAAGATAGCCCTTGCAATCATGTGACCATGGTCTCCAAACTACAACCAACAGCCGGCCCAAAAACTCTTAGAAATCTACAATCGTGATGTCCAGCGGTTAGTCGCATGATCGCATAACCTAGAAATAGGTTATGCGAACATGCGACAACCCGCAAACTGTAACCACCAATAAAAGTGCCACTGCTATTGGAACACCGGCCCGACCCTATTTAGCGAACTGGCGATTGAAGAATTTTCACCAGATCGTGCAATACCTTATGCCATTGCCAAAAGATCTAGCGATCATGTGACCATTGTTCGTTGAATTGCCAGACAAACTAGTGAATCACCAAAACTCCTTGTGAATGCGTGACAAGACCACACTTTATCGACACCGCCATCTTTTTGTCTGGACCACAAAAACCAAGACCCCACATGGGCCCACCAAACACCACATGTCATGCCACAACCACTGAGATACCCAAGCCTGGGCCCACATTCCAAATCCACTACCCACCAACACGGTCCAACTAGAAACTGCCATGATAGCACCCTCCACTAAGCCCACCAAATAGCTGTAGACGGGCCCATAGGGACACATGGCACCCTATCACATGATCACATAACCCGAGAATGGGCTATGCGAGCATGTGACAACCCGCTAACATTAACCTCCACCGATAACAACACCGCAATCGCAAGGGGTACCATAATCACCACCACACTGCCAAGGACACGTGTCACCTAGTTGCATGATCACATAGTTGAGAGAAAGGTTATACAATCATGCGACAGCCAATAGGAAGCTGCCACATCACCACATCCACTAGCGGGCCCAAAGTGAACAAACCATCAGCACCAAATCAAACAGTGGGCACATGATCACATGGGCATGGAATATTCCATGCGATCATATGCCGACTGTAGATCTTTGATCTCTGGCCCCACAACGTAGCACCTAAGTTGTTAGAGAAGAAAACTGCCAAGCAACTGCACAGGACCAGGACCCACACGACCAAGTGGCAAGCGGTCGCATGATCGCATGTCAAAAAAGTCTTACATGCGGCCATGCGACAGCTAATAGGGAAGAAGCTGGACCCACCACAGTGTCAGACTTGCACAGTTAGAGAAAAACACCATCAATCAGGGCAGAAGCACGGTGTCGAAAACACACAGGGTTTTCACACAGATCAAAATCACATAGGAATTTTTGACAGACCAAAAGGCAAACAAGGGACCTAAAAATAACACGGGTTTCTGATGCCAAAAGACAAGCGAACCAAACAGGAAGCACAGGGTCGAAAACAACACGCAGGTCGAAAACATCATGGACTTTTTGAAAACACTGTGGGTTTTCGACACCGTGGCAAACTTTAAAGAATTTTCCTGCAGACTTTAAACTTTGAATAACTTTTAGGATTTGGCAAATTAGGAGATGCAGATTTGACCAGAATCTGGTGACAACACAAGGAACACAGGGCAAAGGATATATCAAGAAAACTTGCAAGGCAATAGGCCATTTTCATAGGATTTTCGCTATGGCAGAAAACTGGCCTAACAAGGTGCAACTTGTATCTAAAAGGGATTCCATTTTATGGGCTGATTTACCTTTTTTTATAAGAGATATAGGTCTATGATGAACAAGAACCATAAAAGAAAGAAAAAAAGTAGAGAAGGTAAATGCAACAAGGTTGCCTTTATATTTATTATGTATAGGTAGATGACTTATAAAATTCACTACTAAAATTTGTATGGAATTATTAGGAATGAGAGGTTGACCCAAATATGAGTACCTTTTCTTATCTACCATGGGGATAGACATAGGGATAGGATAAGATTTTTATGATGGGGTGACCAAAGAGAAAGAACCCTAGGGGAGGAGGAAAGTGTTGAAGAAGAGGACCCTAGGTGACATCTTGAAACTTGATATGGTTTGACTAATAGGTCATGTTGTTGTTGTAAGGGTCCTTAAGTTGAATTAGATTATTTTCAATATTTTCTTCAATAGTTGATGTTTATAGACACTACAATAAACATAGAATATTTCCAATGTATTTTAGGACATTTGTATGGCAACACATGACAATGAGTAGAAAGTGTCTATCTATACTTGGCCTCTTCCTTGGACTATTTTGATACCTTTTCTTAGTTGAGTAACAATTGAAAACATTAAAAGAAATAGGTGAATAGACCTATTTCATCATACCATTGTGGAAATAGATTGAAGAGTTGTCACTAAATGTCTAGTGAATGATCTACATTATTAACCTTTGTTGGGTAGGCTTGGAAATCACTTACTCCCAAATTAAGAATCTCTTTCCAGTTAAACTGCTAAGTTAGTTATTGGTTCTATCTTATATGGAAACGAAGAGAGACATGAACCTAACATTGGTATAGGTAGAAGATTTTTATTTTATATAAGAAATACTCTTAGAATCATTGATTTAGTAAAGGTTATCACCATCAATAAATATTATCAACCACTCATAGATAAACTCATCCATGTTCAATATTGACAATACTAAAAGAGTTGACTATATTGGCAGTTTGTTATAAATACCACCTAATTAGTATATGTATACTACAAATTGGATACAAGACATGGATACCCACATTACTCTAGGATATTGAAAAAATTCTACTAGGAGCATGTGGGTTTACGGGCTAGTGTCATATCATTGATGGATACCCTTGTTAGATAGTCCTCTAATAGATTATAGGGAAATAGGAATTTATAATAGGAATAGGTAGATCTAATAATACAAAAATATCATAGTGTGGTATACCACATCTTAACTACCTATGGTAGTCAACATATTAGGTGAATGGTCATTTGAAGGTTATTGTATGAGTGGGAGACCAGGGAATACATATCTCTTAGTATGAGTGATAAAATACACATGAAGGATGGATAGGGACAAAGTCTACTATGAAAGGTTCACATTTTACCCCAAGTGATCCATTTTCTTTCCTCTAGTAGTAGGGTTTGTTTCTATTTACAATCTCACGTAATAGGGATTTTCCTCCACCAAGAAAGGTTTGTTTCTATTATGTTATCATTTATCTATTTGTATTTTAAATATATCTACCTATCTGACTGTTATGGAGGTGGAAACACAAAAGTATGAACTTGACTGAGTAAAGTCTCCAAACATCCCCAAACATTTTTCCTCTCTTGATTGTGTGCAAGTCAATTGGAAGCATTCAAATGTACGAGGGTTTGTATATGTTTTATTTATTCCATTTCTATTTATCTTTTTTTTTTATTGCAGGAAAAAATAGGTTATACAAGGGACTTGAAACCCCTTACAAGTAGAGATTAAAAGATATAACATTAAGCATACTAAAGAGAAATAGGACTGGGACCTAGTCCACCAGAGCCAAAACTAGCAGAAAGAGCCTCAAAACCAAACACCAGCAAATGACCAAACACATAGGAACACCAAAAAAGGATAGCACCAGGAACCAATCAAACTAAGAAAACTCCTTACGAGTTTCATCTACTTCCTTCTTCACCTCTAAGATCTTTTTTATGGAAGCATTGAAGTCAGAAAGCTCCTAGATCCTATCTTCGATCTTTTTCCTTTTAGCCGACTGAGTATGTCTACCTGGACCCTCATCTCACACATCCTTGTTATCCTCCTCAGGTTTCTTGCTGGGGGAACTAGCATCTAGCTCTGCCTTTATGGTTAGAAAACAATCCATAGAAAAACCTATGAATATGTTATTATCATGCATATGTTTCTTCATGGCATTCTCCAACATATCCAGTCTAACTTGCATATCTTGCACCTTCTTGTCCCTATCATTGTCCTTTTTTCCATCCAAAGTATTCAAACCAGGCTCCAACCTTTCCTGCAGGGAGTCAACCTTAGCAGAAATAGAATGACATTTTAAATTCATATTTTTAATTTTCTGAAAGACCCATTTCAACAAAGGAAATGAGTACATAGAGGCCACCTTTGCAGTCTGAAGAACCCCAAAGGGTGGATCAATTTTGTCATCCATATCTTCTTTGAGTAGTTGGATGTTCCATTCTTGCATATCAACTATTTTGGCAAAGGGGATGTTTTGAGAAGAGGCAGGGACATTGTCTTTCTCCATAGTAGGGGAATCCTTCTCCAGATTAGGGGCATCCTTCTACATGTTGGAATAGACCTCCATGATAACCTCCATCTTAGGGGACATGGGCATGTCATGTTCCTCAGAACTGTCATACTCCACCAAGATGGGGACTTGCTGGCCACCTTCATCCTCCTCTTTCTTGTCATCATCATTTTTATTCTTGATCATAGGGGTATTCTGTGACTCCATAGTTCTAGTAGCCTCCTCCTCCATGTTCTCATAATCCCCTAAGGTCGTATTTGATATCAAAGTCAAAGCATCACTAAGCTCCTCAATTGAATTAGTCGTATCCTCATAACCATCTGCACTCTCAATAGTAGAGTCAATTTCCAAACCAACATCCTTATCATATTTTATTTTTTTTCCATAAGGATTCTCCTCTTTAACAACCATCTCCCTAATACATTTCTTAGCCGAGAAAGAGGTTTTGGGTGAAGAAATGATAGGGCTGGAAATGACCTTCTACTTAATGTGTTCCATAATGAGGAGAATAAGTCCCTCATGTAGAATGGGTTTCTTCTCTTTCCTTCTATGCTCAGAAATTTTAAGGCAGAGGGACTGAAGGATATAAAAAGCCAAGGACTCCCTAATCTTGTGACAAAAGTGATAGAGTCACACAAAATGGTCTAAATGGGCACATTTATACCTATTGTCAATAGTAACATATTCCATAATCACCGTCATGACCATCGCCTAGATTTCCTTCAAAGCCATGACATCATAGTAGCCGCCAGAGTCTTTCACCAAACTCTACACTTCAACCTTGCCTTAGGGGAAATGTTGAATGGCCTTTTGCAAAATTTTCTTATCTCTATAAAATTTGATGCCCTTAAGGCTCAGCCTAGACACCTCAACAATGAGATCTTTTGTAATGTTCACAGTGAGACCAGTGATAGTAACCGCCCCATCTTTCCAAGACTCAGCAAGAACTTTCATAGCGCTATCTTTAGACCCATGTAGTTGTTCCATATAGGTAGTTAGGCCTCCCTTTCTGAGTTTTTCCTAGACGTCTGACATGTTTTTCCATTTCACATAGTCCTTCAACTCCCTTTGATTTAGCCCACCACCCATGATTTTTGAGAGGGAAACAATAGTAGCACTAGTAGAGAATAGCCAAATGTAGAAGAAAGAGATAACTTTAAAAACATAGAAATTAACTCGTGTCTATAATCAGTAATCTCAGGAAAGGCTCTACTTTATGTAATCATATTAACCTATTTTGCTAAAATGTGTCTCATCATCATAATTTCTTGAGATACTCCCAATCCACCCTTTTGCTTTGAGACCTGTCAAAAGCCAACTTGGCTTTCATATAAATGGTGAGATTTCTACATCTGTGCTAGATTACGATGTCCTTAACTTTAACTACAAAGTTGGCTAGCTCATCAGTGGTACCATTTATTTCTAAGTAAGCATGGGAAATAATGATTTTCTTAAAAGACTTAATAATTATTTGAGCTTCCTCAATAATCACCTTAATGGACCATGATGGTTTACTGATGTTATTGATGCACCTTAAGATATTCATTGAATCACCTTTAATCCACACATTCTGAGGTATCTCTTTCATAATAATTTTAAGGGTTTGGAGGAGGGCCATGGCTTCTTCCATGTGATTGGTTTTGCACCCTAATGGGCATAGCCATGACAGCAAGGCAATTCACCATGTCATCTCTTATGAGCCCACCACAACTTGCCAAGCCTAGGTTGCCCTTCGTAGCACCATCGAAGGTTATTTTAATCCATCCTAGTGGGGGAGAAAGCCAGATGGCATTCTCTCATTGAGTTGGGGTTTTATTTATGGGCCCAGCATTTAAGTCCAGCATCAAACCAGACGATGAGCTATAGTTCTCCCTTAGACTTCTCTTAACATTTTCAACAATCACCATAGGTGGGAGTTCATTATAACTGAAAACTCTATGATTGCATTCTCTCCATAATCTCCATATAACATGAGGTGTGATGAGATTCCACAACTTTTGATCCATGCAAACCTCCACTTTTCTCCATTGAGTGCAAAAATTCTCCATATTGTTTGGAAAAAACTAGTTAATTGCCAACACTATAAAAAAGACACCAAACCTCTCAAGAAAAGTTCCAGTCAATAGCAAGATGGAAGACCGAATCTTTCAATTTCTTACAAAGAAAACATCTATTACTCAAAATCATACCACATTTCTGGAGGTTGTTTGTAGTAAAGATTTTATTCTGTAAAACTAGCCAAAAGAAAATGTTAATTTTAGGAATTAATCTTTTTTCCCACACTTGAGACCAAAAGGGGAGAGGGTTTGATTACTTTAGTAAGAGCTCAGATCTTGAGGCCATAGTGAAAACATTAGAAGGAATAATTCCCCAAATCAGCTCATCTTCTCTAGATAACTTAACCTACAAGATCATCAGGTCCAACATCAAAGGCTTATGCACTTCATCCACTAAGGAAAGATAAATCCACGATCCGTTCCTCCAGTAGTCCCTGACCCTAGACCCAAATATCTAAATATGTAGGAGTTAATGAAAGGTTGAAAGGTAGGGATAAAGCTATGAGGACAATCTTTGAGCCCACAACCATCCTAGAACATGATTCTTTGGCCATTTCCAAGATAACATTTGGCCTCTTTAAAGGTCATCTCCTTAGCATTCTGGATACAATTCCAAATGGAGGAGCCTTCCACTTTTAGTTCCATTTTCCAAAACTCAGAGCTATGGGAAAAAGAAAAGAGATACTTTTTATGGATAATTTCATTCCATTCCCATTTTTCCCCAAAAATCCTCAAGGCTTATTTGGCCAGGAGTGCCATATTGGTTAGTCTTAGAGGGAGAATACCCACCCCCCCCCCCCCTTTAGGAGTACAAACCTTGTCCCATGCAACCAAAGACAGTCTCTTTTTTACTTCCACTCCAATCCATAGAAAGTTTCTCTCAATTATTTCAATAATGTCTGCATGTTTACCAGGAATTTTAAAAAGACTAAGGGCATAAATGGGGAGGCTCTATAGAGAGGTCTTCAAAAGATGAAGTTTACCCACTTGACTAAGCAAAGCACCTTTCCAACCCACAAGCTTCTTGTTAAATTTGTCCACTAAACCAGCCCAAAAAGAATCAGGAGGTTTAAGACCCAGAGGAAGGCCAAGATAGGTAGCAAGAAAGATATCAATTCTACACCAAATGATTCTAGCAATTTTGTTTTGCCTATCCGTAGGAGTATTTATAAAAAATAACAAGCTCTTATCCTAGTTGACAATTTGACTGAAGCCTAAGGAATAAATGGAAAAACCTATTTGATGACCCTAGCCTCCTAGATAGAAGAAAATGCCATGATGATAGTGTCATCCACAAATTGTTCATGAGAACAAGGTCTAGATGTTGAAGAGCGGGAGAGACCTTTGAAAGAACCAATGGAGACTAAATGCTAGAGACAACACCCCAAACATTCAGCCATGATAGAAAATATGATAGGAGACAAATGATCTCCTTGCCAAAGCCCCTTGGAAGGTTTGAAAAATCTAGAGTGGGATCCATTAACCATAATAGTAGTAGTAGAAGTACTGATGAGCTAGAAAATCAACTTGAGGAAATTGTCACCAAAACCAAAGGATCTCAACACATTGATCAGAAAATCCATGTCCACCCAATCATAAGCCTTCGAAAGATCAAGTTTCAAAAGAAATCCAGAGTTAAGAAAAACCTAAGTGGAGTGAATAACCTCATGAACCTTCATAATCAAATCAAGGATCTATTGGCCTGGAACAAACCCACTTTGCTGAGGAGAAATGATCTGAGGAAGAATATCCATCAATATAGACATTATAACTTTAGATGAGATCTTGTACATAGAATTACATAAACTAATTGGTCTAAAGGAATCCACCAAATCAGCACTAGGCTTCCTAGGAATTAGAGCTATAAAGGTAGCATTAATCTCTTTCAACAAGGATCTTGCTCCAAATAATTCTTTAACCACGTTGCAAATGTCCTTATCAATAATATTCCATAATTTATGAAAGAGGAACATAGGGAACCCATCCAAACCGGAAGATTTATCTCCTTCAAAAGAAAAGACAACAGACTTGAATTCTTTTGAGGAAAGGATATCAGTTAAAGCTTTGTTAGTAGCTTCATTAACAATTGGAGGAATGGAATAAAGAAGAGTATTTTGATTCTTGAAGTCAAGATTTAGATCTTTAGATAAAAGAGAGGAGAAGAAATCAATCATAGCCTCTAAGATATCCTTATCATTACTAACCTCCCCAG
Organism: Chamaecyparis obtusa; assembly: GCA_027943335.1. NCBI lineage: Eukaryota > Viridiplantae > Streptophyta > Pinopsida > Cupressales > Cupressaceae > Chamaecyparis > Chamaecyparis obtusa. The sequence continues at coordinate 529,161 of BSBK01004832.1, forward strand.
CCTCCACTTTAAGTTTGGAAATCCTATTAGAGGCTCTATGTTTAGAGGCAAACATATGAAAGAATCTGGTACTCTTGTCCCCTGCTATAAGCCAAATCAATCTAGATCTCTGTCTCCAATACTCTTCCTCCTTGGAGATAATATTATGAGTCTTGAAAAAGATACTTTCCTCCTTATCCCTGAGCTCTTGAGTCATCCTAGAATGTTGAATGGTTTGTTGAATAGTGTCAAGGTCCCTTTTCAACAAAAGTTTAGATTTAAAAATATCACCAAAAGCATCTTTGCTCCAAGACTTGACATTCTATTTAACATTTTGAAGTTTTTTAGCCACTCTAAATATTGTAGTTCCTTGAATATTGACAGTCCACCACTTTTTAATCTTTTGTTCAAGATCCGGGTGATCAATCCACATCTTTTCAAATCTAAAGGCGAGGTTTCCCTTAGTAGTAATCGGATCAACACTAAAACATATAGGGAAGTTATCATAACTGATCTTTGTAAGCGACAACAAGGAGCAACCAAAGCTTTTGAGCCAAAACCAAAACATCAGTGCATGGTCCAGCCGAACTTGGGTAAGGTCCTGACCAATCCTTCTATTTGACAACTAGGTATAATTGACCCCCTGAAGTTCCTTATCAAAGAGAGCTTGATTATTCACAAATTCCATAAACTCCACTCTAGCATCAAGTTGTCTCTGATTATCCACTCCACCAAACTTTTCATTTTCTTTCAAAGGATAGTTGAAGTCACTAATAATCAACCAAGGAAGGTCCTGGGATGATAGTCTATGGTTTTCAACACTTTTCAAAAACTGGGACCTTCTTGCTTTAGAGTTGGAGGCATAGATAGGGCCAGTGTCACATTCACTCAACACTCCAAATCTGACAAGGATCAAAGAGAGATCCTTCTACACTTTGAGCTCCACATCACTCAGACGGGTATTTCCTTATCTACACACTCAAGACACCTCATGATAAACAATAGGCCTGCAAATACATTATTGTGGAATAGTCTTCAAACTCTTGTAGGTATCCTGTACCTCAATGAAACCAAGATCTCATGCAATAGCCCTACTTGCATAGAGTGAGTATGAAAACTAGAGACCTATTTCTAACAACATGAAAGGGAAAGGGTGGAACTGAATGTAAATGATTTAATGATGGGTTTGAAAGGACCCCTGAGATACCCTTAGTCTCTCATAGACTAGTGCCTTATCCAATGGGTAGCATAGATAGATACCTCACTATAATAGAGAGCTATGAAACAAGAAAACAATACATTCTAATATGTTGATGCCTTACATCAAACATACACCATTAATCAAGTCATACTTCAACAATCCACTTGTGTACCCAAAAATGTGCTATCACCTATTCAAAGGATATTAACTCTTCCCTTAGAAGAGACCTATAAATAAGTAATACATTAACCAGCATCCACCGGAAGACAAACACAAGATACCCTTGATACCCTAGTTCATACACACCTGAAGACCAGTCCTAGACCTAGTTGCTTCTACAAAAACAAATCTATTGCAGACACATAGGAAATGCAAGTAGAAAGATTGCAACACCCTTGATGCTTCAATCAATAAGTCTAAAACTCAAATGGAGACAAATCTGATACCAGTACAAATGTATTGAAATATTACACATAAGACAAACTGTTACAACTTCTTTCTATTCTCCAAAACCAGAAAGGAAAGAGGGAACACTATATGCAGAGAAGAAGGAAAATATCTAAAAGAAAAGGACCCTTCATGGAACTGAAAAAACTAGAGAACTTCCAAATTTTAAGAACCCCCCTAAATGATCTCGAAAATCCTTTTATATAAACAAGGATTGCAACAAGCAAATGATCATTTAGGGCAAAACTAGGTCTGCAATAACCAAGGTACAACAAGAAACAAAGAATATAGGAAACCCAAGAAACACTAGAGAATCAGATCAAATCTGATGTACAAATGCATTGGTTTCATACTTAGGGTTACCTACAGATACAATCTGGACTATTTTCTTGTTGTAGGAAACAAAATTAAATGCTAGAGTCAGCCTGCATAAAAACATGTGTGTACCACTCATGGAAATCTCTAACATACTCAAACCCTAGCCACATAAATCAAATCATCATCCCTCTGTAATTACTCAGCATGGCACCCAGGATGGCAAAATCAAATCTGCACAGCCACCTATGTCTTACTCATCAAATTCCAACTATAACCGACCAAGAAAATCAATTCTGAACCACTGCTTTAAACCCTGTAGAGAAATCCCTGCATAAATATTTGAATTTTAAGATAAAACAGCTACCGGCTCAAATTTAAAACATGACCATTGATCTAATTTATTCTCGGTAGATCAGGCAGCTCGCAGTAATCCCTCAATAGTCAACAAGCCTTTCAAAAGTCTTTTCCACATCACTAAACCCTCTGAACCAATGAAAATAGAGCACGTCAGTGTTGAATCAACATATTGAACCCACTTCTTCATAAGCTTATAAATGAACAGCTATCGTATGTTTGCATAGCCTCAAAATATTCTATGCAAACATCAGACAGCCATTAGATCTTCTATCTCGGCATCCTTTAGAATCTCTCAGGCCCACTAACATGTTTGCATCCCTTTCTAGCTTGGCCAATCACAATGTGACACCTCAGTGACACTTGGTAAAATAACCCCACAATCCTCGGCAAACCCCTTGACCTTTTGACCCATTTGGTGAGTATGTGACTGCAGACATTTCACCAATTCACTGAAAAACTTGAAACACTGCTACTTTATCTAGAGATTCAGTGAACACGTATTCGATGAATCACTAAAAAACTTAGAACCCTACCATAATATACTCCACGAACAAATGAACACTGCAAAAATTTATCGGGACCACCAAAGATTTAACCGCTCCGCCAAAAATCCTAGACCAAAAACTAGGCCCACCTTAAATGAGATCAACAGTTATCAAAAGTTTGCAAGTGTCAGAAAAAACCCATCAAAATACACACCGACCATCGATGCTCTGTCATTGTCAGAACCCATTGAAATTTGGAAATCCTCAGCCCCACTGACAACATGCCCAGTTACACTATGTGGACGAATCAAATCCCACCAAATCAGCATACCTGGCACATAAAAACCATCTGGCAATCAGACCCACCTTCTGAAACATCACAACCATGGAAGAATCAATAGTTGTCTCAAAATCTCAAGCCTCTGACACATCTCATAAGAAGATGCACCCACCGTTGATCTAAGATTGTGTCAGAGGGATTAGACCCAGGAAAATACCGTCAGGACAGATGTCAAGATGTCGCAAAAGTGCATGTCAAAAACTCTAACATGCAGAAGGCTTGCAGACTTACAATAGCCACTCATCTCATTTAAACCATTTACTTCTGGGAAAGAAGAGAAGGGCCCACATTGATAGGTGTCGCATTGTCGCATGTTCACAAGGGGGAAAAAGATTCCTTGCGAACAAGCGATAACCACAAGTTTTTCAAAAGGTTTAACACTTGGAAATATTTACAGGGGGAACCTAGGGACCTAGGAAATATTAAAGGGGGCCCGAAAGTTTAAAAACCTAACCTCATGACATGTGAAGGGTCATAACATTTAAGCACATGGGTATATAGGATCTTAAGTGACCAAAAAGGTAACACAAAATTAGAATAGGGCCAGGCTAAGCCTAGGGGTTTTTTATACTGGTACGACTAGATTTTTGAATTTTTAACAATGGTTTCAAGCTAGGGAGATGGAAAAATATTTACTTAGGGAAAACATTTAAGGCCATGAAAATTTTTAGGGTGCTCACAGTGGCTCTAGTTGGGGATGCATGCCTCTTGCAGGCATGGAAAGGATTTAAATCTCTGGGGGAAGCAGACCACCTACTGGAAAAGGGCACAAAGACCCCAAAAAACATAGGGAACACACCAAGGAAAATAGGAAGCGAAACCCACAACAGGAAAGGAAAAACTATATAGAGTGTACATTTTTACAAAAACCCTACAGCATCCAACTTGAGTTAGTCTTTGCCTCTGTCAAAAATTTGGTTTTCATTTCTTCCTTCATGAGGCACACCAGATATTTTATTTTTAGTTGTTTCACCAGGCGTGTCAACATTTCCAACCAACATGTCAGGCAGAACAAAGTAACTATCTTCATAGCACATGTAAAAAAAATTAGCACTCCCTTCATTTTGCTCACTATGAAGAAAAGACTCATCATACCTATGAACAGTACCATCAGATAAAAACCTATTCTTTTCTACTGATTCATGTATGCTATCAATTGGAAACATAAAAAACTCATACTCTGCCTGTTGAAAGGCTTCATTTATACCCTGACCCTGCATTTCCACAGGTGCAACCAGCTGGAACTCAGATGAATAGTCAAACTCATTTTCACAAATGTGATTATTACCAAACTCTGCAACTATTCCACAACCTTCTGATGAATAGGATGCAACATCATCACTTAAAAATTTATCATAGATGGAAAAATAAGAACATCCTGATTCAAATGAATCTGAAATCTCCACATGTGCCTCAAACAAAGGATTGAAAACTTCATGCAATACACCTTGTTGAAGTAGAGTCACCATCTTGTTGGTGTTTTTCTTCCCCAAAGGTCAGATTGACATTAGGATTGACAGAGCCAGTGTCACATTCACTCAACACTCCAAATCTGACAAGGAAAAAGGCCAACTGACAAGGATCAAAGAGAGATCCTTCTACACTTTGACCTCCACATCACTCAGGTGGGTATTTCCTTATCTACACACTCAAGACACCTCATGATAAACAATAGGCCTATAGATACATTATTGTGGAATATTCTTCAAACCCTTGTAGGTATCATGTACCTCAATGAAACCAAGATCTCATGTAATAGCCCTACTTGCATAGAGTGAGTATAAAAACCAGAGACCTATTTCTAACAACATGAAAGGGAAAGGGTGGAACTGAATGTAAATGATTTAATGATGGGTTTGAAAGGACCCCTGAGATACCCTTAGTCTCTCATAGACTAGTGCCTTATCCAATGGGTAGCAGAGTCAAATACCTCACCGCAACAGAGAGCTATGAAACAAGAAAACAATACATTCTAATATGTTGATGCCTTACATCAAACATACACCATTAATCAGGTCATACTTCAACAATCCACTTGTGTACCCAAAATGTGCTATCACCTATTCAAAGGATATTAACTCTTCCCTTAGAAGAGACCTATAAATAAGTAATACATTAACCAGCATCCACTGGAAGACAAACATAAGATACCCTTGATACCCTAGTTCATACACACCTGAAGACCAGTACTAGACGTAGTTGCTTCTGCGAAAACAACTCTATTACAGACACATAAGAAATGCAAGTAGAAAGATTGCAACACCCTTGATGCTTCAATCAATAAGTCTAAAACTCAAATGGAGACAAATCTGATACCAGTACAAATGTATTGAAATATTATACATAAAACAAACTATTACAACTTCTTTCTATTCTCCAAAACCAGAAAGGAAAGAGGGAACACTATATGCAAAGAAGAAGGAAAATATCTATAGGAATAGGACCCTTCATGGAACTGAAAAAACTAGAGAACTTCCAAATTTTTAGAACCCCCTTAAATGATCTTGAAAATCCTTTTATATGAACAAGGATTGCAACAAGCAAAGGATCATTTAGGGAAAAACTAGGTCTGCAATAACCAAGGTACAACAAGAAACAAAGAATATAGGAAACCCAAGAAACACTAGAGAATCAGATCAAATCTGATGTACAAATGCATTGGTTTCATATTTAGGGTTAACTACAGATACAATTTGGACTATTTTCTTATTGTAGGAAACAAAATTAAATGCCAGAGTCAGCCTGCATAAAAACATGCATGTACCAGTCATGGAAATCTCTGACATACTCAAACCCTAGCCACCTGGATCAAATCATAGTCCCTCTATAATTACTTAGCATGGCACCCAGGATGGAAAAATCAAATATGCACAGCCACCTATGTCTTACTCATCAAATTCCAACTGCAACTGACTGGGAAAATCAATTCTGAACCACCGCTTTAAACCCTACAGAGAAAGCCCTGCATAAATATTTGAATTTTAAGATAAAATGGCTACCGACTCAAATTTAAAACATGACCGTTGATCAAATTTATTCCCAGCAGATCAGGCAGTTCGCAATAATCCCTCAACAATCAACAAGCCTTTGAAAAGTCTTTTCCACATCACTAAACCCTCTGAACCAATGAAAATAGAGCACGTCAGTGTTGAATCGGCATATCAGACCAACTTCTTCATAAGCTTATAAATGAATGGCTGTCGTAAGTTCGCATCGCCTCAAAAGATTCTATGTGAACATTAGACAGCCGTTAGATCTTCTATCTTGACATCTTTTAGAATCTCTGGGGCCCACTGACATGTCTGCATCCCTTTCCAACTGGGCCAATCACAATGCGACACCTCAGTGACACCTGGAAAAATGACCCCAAAATCCTTGACAAACCCCTTGACCTTTTGACCCATTTAGCAAGTATGCAACTGCAGACATTTCACCAATTCATTGAAAAACTTGAAACACTACTACTTTATCTAGAGATTTAGTGAACACGTATTCACTGAATCACTAAAAAACTTATAACCCTACCATAATACTCTGTGAACAAACAAACACTGCAAACATTTATCAGGACTGCCAAAGATTTAACCACTCTGCCAAAAATCCTAGACTAGAAACTGGGCCCACCTTAAATGAGATCAACGGTTATCAAAAGTTTGCAAGTGTCAGAAAAAACCCATCAGAATACACACTGACCGTCGATGCTCTATCACTGTCAGAACCCACTAAAATTTGGAAATCCTCGGCCCCACTGATAACATGCCCAATCACACTATGTGGACCAATCAAATCCCACCAAATTAGCACACCTTGCACATAAAAACCATTTGACAATCAGACCCACCTTCTGAAACATCACAATCATGGAATAATCAATGGTTGTCTCAAAATCTCAAGCCTCTGACACATCTCATAAGAAGATGCGCCCACCGTTGATCTAAGATGGTGTCAGAGGGACTGGGCCTAGGAAAATACCATTGGGACAGATGTCAAGACATCGCAAAAGCACATGTCAAAAACTCTGACATGCGGAAGGCTAGCGGACTTATGACAGCCACTCATCTCATTTGAACCATTTACTTTTGAGAAAGAAGAGAAGGGCCCGCATTGACAGGTGTCGCATTGTCGCATGTTCGCAAGGGGGAAAAAGATTCCTTGCGAACAAGTGACAACCACAAGTTTTTCAAAAGGTCTGACACTTGGAAATATTTATGGGGGGAACCTAGGGAGCTAGGAAATATTAAAGGGGGGCTAGAAGTTTAAAAACCTAACCGCATGACATGCGAAGGGTCATAACATTTAAGCACATGGGTATATAGGATCTTAAGTGACCAAAAAGGTAACACAAAATTAGAATAGGGCTCGACTAAGCCTAGGGGTTTTTTATACCAATGGCTAGATTTTTGAATTTTTAACAAGGGTTTCAAGCCAGGGAGATGGAAAAATATTTGCAGAGACTAGGGAAAACACTTAAGGCCATGAAATTTTTTAGGGTGCTAATAGATAGTAGTAGGAACCCATTCAAAATCCAACTTGACATGAACAAAGTTAATGCTTAAGCAATTCAGATTCTCCATTATCATTGTCCCCCTAACATGATTATGATTCCAAAAAACAACAACCCCTCCCAAAGCCCCTTTAGAGCCAATGCCCACCACACCACCATTTTTAAGTATTCTAATTTTTTTAACCTTATCTTTCCCCATCTTAGTTTCTTGAACAAAAATAACATCAGATTTGTGGTCTCTTACTAGATTCCTAAGGATGTCTTTCTTATGAGGGAAATTCAACCCTCTTATGTTCCATAAGATGAAATTCATTTCTTGACTGGAGTATAGACTCCCTAGATGGTAAGTTTCTTACCATATGCAATGTCCTTCTTACTTTCTCTTTCTCTGATCTCTTTGTTGGTACTTCTACCCTGGGTTTTTTTCTAAGATCCAATATCTTCTTTAAGACCCTTAGTTCCCCAATATATTTTACTTCTTGTCTTGACACAGTTGGATCTAGGGGTGATTAGTTTGTTCTCCTTTTTTTTTTCTTCCCCTTTTGAATAGTTCAGGGTTCCTTATTTTGATCTGTTGAGGGATCTTCACAAGCAACAAGATCATCATCACTACTACCTGACAGGGTGTCAGGAGTAGAAGAAGAGTCATCCTCATCAGATTTTAGTTTCTCAACAAGAACTCTATCTTTTGGGGAGCTACTCTAAGAGTCATTAGTAGTATCTCCCAAAACAGGGATTAGCAGGGTATGTGCAGGATCATGGTATGCCAAAAAGTGGCGATGTGAAAAAGAAGTCCTGATTGATAGACTCTTTGAAAAAAAAATATAACTTTTAATCAATATAAAAATTTTGAAATCTGAAACATGCATCACATTCTATGCTTCACCTAATACAATAATAATAAAAAATTCTTTCAATTTGATGAAGTTTAGAGTAAGTTAAGGTGGTCAGACACAAGAGTTTTTATATTCAGGAAAATTTTTAACAGAAAAATCATAATTAATTATTTACATGGAAAAAAATACACATCACATCCATACATGCATCTACTACTTTTATCTAGAATATTATAAAAAAATATTATCATTTGATTTTGTTTATTGTGATTAGACATACATGTACTTGTTATCTTTCTAGTCCTGATTGATAGGTCCTTATTGAAAAATAGCTATAACTTTCAAAATATATAACATTTTTTAAATCCAAAACATATGTAACATTATATGCTTTTCCTACAACAATAATTTTTTTTAAAAAAATCAATTTGATAAAATTTAGAGACACGAGAATTTTTGTATTTTTGAAAAGTTGTAGAAGAAAAAACATAATTAATTATTTACTTGGAAAAAAATTACAAAAAAATATGTGTAACATCCAGACATGAGTCTACTACTTATATCTAGAATCTTTTTTAAAAAATTATCATTTGATTATGTTTAACGTGGTCAGACATAGACATACTTCTTATTTTTTTCCTGAAATTTCCATACTACTACAATGAAATTTGAAAATTTCAGCATATAGAATAATTGTTTTTCAAAAAAGGCCTAGTATCTTAGAAACAAAATTCAATTTTCTACATATTCTCTTGTTACATATTTTTGATATAATATTTCTAACTTGTTCAAATTTTTATGTCAACTTGCCTAAACCTAATTTTCTAAATTTTCATAACCACTTAAGGGTCTAGTTTGGCATACCATGATCCTGCACATACCGAGGACCACCATAGGAACAGAATCATCACTAGGATTTCCAGTGCTAGAAACCAAGAAGGGAATGGCAAGAGATTTTGAAATATGAGAGACTAAACCAATAGGGTTACCTGCGCTAGGGGTAGAATCCATGGAGGAGGTAGCCAAAGAGTTCTATTTATCTTTGTTAATTAGTATATTTTATTATATTTCTTACTTTGACTTTTGTAGGTTATCTAAGGAATACACCTAATTTTTTTCCATATTCTCAGTATTTTTTATTTCAGTTGGATATAGAACTACAACACGCCACACAGATGTCCACACGTCAAACTAGTGTCCTTGGTTGGGACACTCAAATTTGGATCGAAGACTCTCTATCATCTGGTCTTTCGATTGCTGAAACTAAAATACTATTTTCTTCATCTATAATAGGATATTTAAATACTAGTTTATCTAGTTTGGAGGTATCTAAATGCATGTTGTGAAATTGCCTCTCAAGGGAACATAGTTTCCTTTAGACAGGGTCAAATTTACAACATTACACACCTTCCATATAAAATACCACTTTTATGATCTCTAATATGAATGTTCTATGATCTCTAATATGAAAGGATAAAATAAAGCACGATTCTACAAATTTGAGAGTGAGCATTAAATTTAATTTACCATTCTTTAATAATTTTTAAAAAATAACTAGAAAACTCTATATGTATATTTGAAACATTTTTATGTAGTTGAATTTAATTATATTTATATATATAATTTGATTAAAATATTTTTTCATCTTGGTGGTCTAATGTTGGAAGACACATTCTATTCTCATGATGTGTTGATAATGTTGTATTTATACACATGCATGTTTTGATCGTGATAAGATATTGATTAAGCCATAGGAGAAGGGACACAATATCTCTACTCTAGTTGTGGGATTGTGCTAATCTATCAAACAATTGGGGGAGCTATCCTAGAGAAAAAAGGTCAAGATTTGTGGGGTGCACATGGTAGAACCAACACTATAGATTCCTTTCCTCTTTCTATTATGGCGATAGGAAAATAAAGATGAGGTTCAACTTGTATATAACAGGGATTTCATTTTATGGGCAGATTTACCTTTTTTATAAGAGATATAGATCTACGATCAACAAGAACCATAAAATAATGAAAAAAAAGTGTAGAAGATAAATGCAATAAGGGTGCCTTTATCTTTTTCATCTATAGGTAGATGACTAATGAAATTGACTAGTGAAAGTTGTATAAAATTATTAGCAATGAGAGGTTGACCCAAATATGAGTACTTTTTTAAATCTATCTTTGGAATAAATGTAGGGATATGATAAGATTTTAATGATGGGGTGACCAAAGAGAAAGAAACCCTAGGGGAGGGAGAAAGTGTTGAAGAAGAGGACCCTAGATAAAATCTTAAAATTTTATATGGTTTGACTAATAGGTCATCTTGTTGTTGTAAGGGTCCTAAAGTTGAATTAGATTCTTTTCAATAGTTGATGTTGATTGACACTACACTAAACATAGAATGTTTCCAATGTCTTTTATGTGAGAGTAATAAGTTTTTTTACTTATTACATAAATCATATTGATCTAATTATGAAGTCACTTATTATCTATTTCTTTACTTAAGTTAAACTCTAGGCATATAATGATTAATTCTTTTATTAACTATTATTATGCAACCTAGGTTTCCTTTTAGGGTTTTGATCTCCTTTTTTAAGGATTGATCTCTCTTGTAAATAAAAGAACATTCATTTTTTATTGATTGTAACTTTTGTTTTTGCACACCAAGAATGTCTCCTCTTTGATGGATCCTTGCATTCAGGCCTCCATAGGTTTTGCTTCTCTCTTTTTGTGCCAGGTGTTTTCATGTAGGTGTTCTTCGGAGTTGTGGGTTGTTTTCTCATAAACTCCAACGCGGTATTAGAGATTTAGATCTTCATGCCCCTTTCTTTTTCTTGAGAGATTCAACCTTGTTCATCAAACTTATAATTTTTGTAGGATTTTGTGTCAGATTTGGGGATACCTCTTTTTTTGGTTACTTTAGGCTCAAACGGACCTCACTGTTGAGCTCAAAGTGCCTAAGAATCCCTATTTCCATGTAAAATTTGTCCAATTTGGACAATTTTAGACTTTGAGTAATTTTTTTTAGTACCCAGGGCGTATGACCCTAGAACGCACTTCAAGGAATGAGTTATAATTTTTTTTTCTTGGGAAGCACACTGAGCGCAACTCAGGCATCCCTTGACATCCACCTTGTGGTCACCATGGAGCAGCACTACAGTTAACGCTAGTGGGTTGCGGTGATGCCGCGATCACTGCCGACATTACCACCAAGTGGGCCACAATAACCATCGCTATAACTGTCGACAATAACTGACATAATGTGCAATGGTAACTACAGGTTTATATCCCCCTTCACCAGGAGCAGGGTAACGTGGTGACCAGGAGCCAGTTTCTCTGCCCCAAACCACCAACCCCCTGGTCATGTGGCAACCAGGGGCCTAGTTTTTTGGCCCCTAGGCCCTGGTAGTTTTTTATAGTGATAGCCATATATGACCATCAAATTTAGCCTTACATTTTTTCTGTCGTCAGCACACATTAGCATTCTTCATGCACCATTTTGGGCCCTCTAGAGTACCTGTCAATTTTTTCCTCATAAGTTGATCATACGATGTCGAAATCAGGAAAATGAGATATCATCAGAAATCTATTTTATAGCTCTATCCAGATCTAGAGGTTTAAATTTCAAATTTTTCTTTTTTGATTGTGTTTTCTTTTGTGAAAGGCAAAATTTATTTTTTGCACTCTGGAAGCCATATCTTGGGCATCCAGACTCCATATTTGGAAAATGAGATATCATTGGAAAGATTGTTCTATAAACTTTCCAATGCTATGAGTCATTTTTCAAGATTCTACTCCAAGAATATATGAATATATATTCTACACTTTGTTGAATATATTGGATGTTTCAGGTCTTGGGATCTCTACCCTGTATGGGATGGCTCTTCTTTGTTTGTTCTTCTTGTTTTAACAACCTTAGCTCTTCAATTAGTATTGTATACATCATTTTGTAACCATTGTTTTATACAAACTCACTGAGACAATGTTCCATTCTATTACATGATTGGGATCTTACACATCTGTGTGCCTTTGTACTCACACTACATTACAAAGTGCCATGAGGAGCTTGATGTTTGACTTTTTTTCCATCTACATTTTTCAAGTGAGTGTTGCTTCCATGTCATTAGCATCATGCTTTATCAATTTTTGTACTTTCTCTGCACCTTCGATATTCCTAATTCTTCATGATGTAGTTCTTATTGGCCAATCCTTTTAGTGTACCTATCACCTCTCCCTTGTAAGCAATATGGGGGGTTTCTACTCTTGGTTCTTCTACTTCCTTGGTTCAATGAAGTGAGCTATGTATTCATTATTTGTTCCTATGTACTAGGAAGATGCAGTGGCTAGGTGCCTATACATTCCGATGAGATGGATCATTTACCATATGGACACTCTTTCATTCCTATTTTTTGGAGGTACTCTTCCAAATTTGATTGATCAACACTTCAGGCTTTGGTGTTTTATGCCATATGTATCTTCATGTTGAGTTGTTTACCTTTGTTTTCCTTCTAATTTGAGTAGTGTCATTTGAGGGCACTCATGAAAATTATAGTCTTATCTACCTAGTCATGTTCTATTATAGTAGAGGTTCTTCAGATTAGCAGTTACCTTTTGATAGAGTTTAGAGCTTCTTTCTTTAGTTATGTTCTGCATACATTCATTATTTGTTCCTATTTTGTGCAACATTCCCTAGTTTTGGAGGCTTCTTCAGTCCTTCACTAGTCTTCATCTCTTTTTAGAGTAGATTTTTTCTCATGTGGTTTTCTCTATTTATCTTCTTTATAGGCACTCCCTTTTGTACTTGGGTACCTAATCAAACATTTTTTGATGGGACCCATTTTCTTTCAATAGTAGTTCTAGGTTTTTAGGTACTCCCTAAGTTTATCTTAAGGGGGGTGTTAGAGTAATAAGTTGTTTTTCTTATTAATTAAATCATAATGATTTAATTATTAAGTCACTTATTATCTCTCTCTTTACTTAATCAAAACTTTAGGCATATAATGATTAATTATTATTATGCAACCTAGGTTTTCTTATAGGGTTTTGATCTCCTTTTATAAGGATTGATCTCTCTTGTAAACAAAAGAACATTCATTTTTAATTGATTAAAAAATTGGTTTTTGCAAATCAAGAATGTCTCCTCTTTCATGTACTTTCTTGGGACTCCATAGCTTTTGCTTCTTTCTTTCTGTAACAGGTGTTTGCATGGATGTGTTCTTGGGAGCTGTTGGTTCTTTTCTCATCAACTCTAACATTTTAGGCCATTTGTACATGGAAACAAAAAATCAACACATGAAAATGAGTAGAAAGTGTCTATCTATACTTTCCCTATTCCTTGGACTATTTTGATACATTTTCTTAATTGAGTAATAGTTGATAAAATTTAGAAGGAGAAAGTGAAAAAACCTATTTCATTATACCATTGTGAAAATAGATATAAGAGTTGTCACTAAATGGCTGGTGAATGATCTAAACTATCAACCTTTGTTAGGAAGGCTTGGAAATCACTTACTTCTAAATTAGGAATCTCCTTCGAATTAAAGTGCTAAGTTAGTTACATGGTCTAACTTATATCAAAATAAATAGAGACGTGACCCTAACAAGTGTATAGGTAGAAGACTTTATTTTATATAAGAAATAGTCTTATAATCCTTGATTTATTAAATGTTATCACCATCAATAAATATTATGACCCACTCATAGATAAAATCATCCATGTTCAAGATTAACAATAGTAATTAAGAGTGGACTATATTGGAAATTTTTTATAAATACTACCTAATTAGTATATGGATACTATAAATTGTGGACACCCACATTACTCTAGGATATTGAAAAAATTCTACTAGGAGCATGTGGGTTTCGGGGCTAGTGTCATACTGCTGATGGATACCCTAGTTAGATAGTCCTGTAATAGATTATAGGGAAATATGAATTTATAATAGGAATGGGTAGATAACAATACAAAAATATCATAGTGTGGTATACCACATCTTAATTACCTATGGTAGTCAACATATTAGGTGAATGGTCATTAGGAGGTTATCGTATGAGTGGTAGACCAATGAACGCATCTCTCTTAGTATGAGTCATAAAATCAACATGAAAAATGGATAGGGACAAAGTCTACTATGAAAGGTTCACATTGTACCCCAAGTGATCCATGAAAAGTTAAGGATAATGAGCCTACAAGACCTTGTAGAATAGTTAAGGTATGTTTCTAAGTTATCCTAGTTATTTTACTCAATTGTTCATTATGTATGTTCAAGAAAATTAAGTTATGATGAATATCATATAGTATGTATAACTTATAAAAAATTACATTGCTAGAAATTACTTTATTTCTTCCCTAGATGTATCTTACATTATTGACATCATGAATATGATGATATAATTCATTTTTCAAAAAGAATTGTGCAAAATTTTGGCTCTTATTGGGGGGTTTTTATCACACTAGAATCTTTTTAAACAATTCATTTTATATGAAAATTTAAAATTCTTCTTCCTACCTATTAAAATTTTGAGCATCAATACCATGATGGGTTCCTATGTTTGCACTTGACTCTCATTGTCCTCTCCCATGAATGTATGCCTAGTAGGCCCATGATGTAGTCCTATACATCTTTAACTTGAACTAGTGATTGTGTTATTTTATTAATTTTTATTCTCTTTATTTATTTATTTTTCTTTTCTTTTCCTCCAACATCCATTATAGATGTAACTAATACGGACTTGACAAACAAATGGCCTTTGAAAGTTGGGCCTCCCACATTAGAAATATAAAAATAGATTAGCGAAATATTAAAAATTTGTAAGAAAATTTCTAATAGTGATATGTTGTGATGGTTAAGTTGTGTTGTTGTTCTTTACATCAAGCTTAAAATCTCATTTGGGATGAGGCCCCTCATTTGTTGCCTCGCCAGTTCATAGCTCTAGGTCAAAGTGTTTACTCCTCTTTAAAAAATGTTGCAAGACAAATTATTTGTTGAACATTTTATAACTTGGTGTAATGTTGTAAATTGTATCACCATATAATTCCATGCTCACTTAGGGTTCACTTTAGCACCCTGTTTACACATCCCTAGATCTAACTGATATCTCTCAGCTCAAGGTGTGATTTTCCAAGCATAGTACCTTTCTACCTCCCTAGCCTCTTTCCAACCTTCTAGGACTATATTAGTGTGATTTTATAACCTGGTGTAGTTTAGCACCATGTTTACACATCCCCAGATCTAACCAATATCTCTCATCTCAAGGTGTGATTCTACAAGCATAGTACCTTTCTACCTCCCTAGCCTCTTTCCAACCTTATAGGACTATATTAGTGTGATTTTATAACCTAGTGTAGTGTCATAAATTATATCTTCTTATAATTTTATTTTCACTTAGGATTCACTTTAGTTATTTGTTTCCATGCCCCTAGATATAACTAATATTTCTCAACTCAAGGTATGATTTTACAAGCATAGTACCTTTCTAGATCTAGAACTAAATTAAAGGTGTGATTTTATAACTTGGTGTAGTATTGTAAATTGTATCTTCATATTATTTTATGCTCACTTAGGATTCACTTTAGTGATTTCCATGTTCCTAGATCTAACTAATATTTCTCAACTCAAGGTGTGATTTTACAACCATGATACCTTTCTATCTCCCTAGCCTCTTTCCAACCTTCTAGGACTAGATTAGCGTGATTTTATAACTTGGTGTAGTGTGATAAATTTTATCTTCATAGAATTCCATGCTCACTTAGGCCTCAATTTTGTGCTTTGTTTCCATGCCCCTTGATCTAGCTAATATTTCTCAATTCTAGGTGTTCTTTTACAAGCATAGTACCTTTCTATATCTAGGACTAAATTAGGTATGATTTTATAACTTGGTTTAGTGTAATAAATTATATCTTTATATAATTCCATGCTCACTTAGGCTTCACTTAAGTACTCTATTTCCATGCCCCTAGATCTAACTAATATTTATCAAATTAATGTGTGATTTTACAAGCATAGTACATTTCTATCTCCCTAGACTCTTTCCAACACTCTAAGACTAGATGAGGGTTCCTAGCACCCTATTCCTAGTCGAAAATGGTGTTGGGAACTAGTGTGTAGCCAAAAAGTGCCCAATTTTTTATATATTAAAATAGTTCAAATAAGCTTATACATTACCAACCATATAATATCATGGAAATTATCCTATTAGATGTCCATGCTTAGTAAATTATTCTAACATATTTTATAAGAAAAACAAAAGGAAAGATTATATAAACATCTCAAGTCCAAATTTGTGTGTGATAGATCAATATTAAAGAAATCACTGGGATTATGTTGTCTACCAAAATATTCCTACCATTTTGAGGGAAAATTTCAATGACATGTTCCTCTTTGATTCCTCTTCTCAGATTTATATTTAGAGTTGATATATTAGGACTCTAACTTCTTATTTATGTTGATTAGTGTGCAATTTCTTGTACCTTTACACCTAATTTTTGTTGCATCTTATCCAATCACATTGAATCAATAACAAGGGGATAATTCTATCACGTTCATTCATTCCCAACTCATATCTATCTCAATTGGCTTATAACTAGGAAAATTTAATTACTTCCTTAATGAAATGATTTATGGGAGTATGTTTGATCTCTAGTTAGCATGCCAAGTCCGGTGATCCTTGTTTTCACCATAATTCACATGGTATATGATATATTTGAATGGGGATAGATTTGAAATGAATTGTCCAAGTTGGAAAGTGAATTATGCTTAATATTAGATAGGTGAAAACAATATGTTATTTTATCATGTGTACACAAATTATGATTTGATTATTTAATCTTGAACTTAAAATTTGTGTGAACTATATTGTTGGGTTGTTTTAGCTCATAGATTCCTAATTACCATTTGAAATTTTCTTGTATTATTTCTCCTATTTATTGGGTGTTTGAAATATAGATCTTAATAGTGACTTTTGTAACTATTATTATGCTACTAGAATAAATTTGGATCTCTTATTTGCGACACTCTTGTAAAGGCTTGCATCCCACAATTCTATTGTAATCATTGGTTAATAAATAACATGGGGTTTTTTTAGGTGCAAATTTTCTACTAGAATGGTTTTCCTCTATGTAAATAATCATGATGTGATGTATTTCTTTAGTATTTTATCCTTTTATTTATATATGATTAGTTTAATTTTCATAGATGCTTCCTCCAATATATTAATAGACGAAGTATATTATGGGCCTTTAGTTCCTATCAGGAAAAAGAGTACATGATCTTAAAGGCCAAGATTTGTAGAGAAAATGATACTTTCACAAAATAAAGAAAGAAAACTTTAGAACAAGATTATAATTAATAGCTAAGTGTGCAATGAGTTGTTCATAGTGTCATTTTTAATTGAATTAAATAAATTTTTAAAATTATTTTACATTGAATAAAAGTGAATATGAATATACTTGAATCATATTACAAGTGCACACATCATACTATTTTTATTAGATAAGTAGGCATTTTGAAGATCCTTGATCCCTTGTACAAAGGGAAAAATGAGAAGTTAATCCCAAAAAAACACCAAAGAACAACAACATAGCAACAAAAAAATAACAAACTTAGACACAATAGCTCTAGAAAGAAAACCAACCAACCTAAAGCCAAGATGGCTTAAAAATAATGATCCAAAGCAATTTTCATGATCACGGTAGTAGGATCCTCCTCCCTAAATCTAAGCTTCTTTGAACAAGGAGGAGACATAAAGTTAATGACACTTCCTTCTAGTGACCCCAAAGCATTATCCATCCTCGAGCACTCAATTTTTTGAACCTCAAAAAAGGTGGGAATGGTCTCCTCCTTAAACTAGCATTTTATCCTTCTTTTTCCAAACAATGTGTTAGTTATTAGTTTTCAAGAATAAATTATGTGCATGATCCACTATATTGCAAGCTTGAAAAATAATGAAGTCTTCAAATTCAACTTGTTGCACCCACTTCCCAAATTTAGAGGGGAAGGTGAGAACCACAAGCACACAATCACTATAAAATAAAAAGTAAGTTCATAAATAAAGTTATCTTATCAATCGTAGTATATTGCCCAATAGAATTGGAAAAACTCCTAAAAATCTTTTCATTCCAAAATTAAAGGGAAATTTAGGAAAATAAACCCAAATAGAAAGCTGTAATATTTTCTTCCACAAGTCAAAACCATGAGATTAATTTTGAAGAATAAGACCAATCAAACCCATAATAGGGACCACCAAGAAGGATTCTACAGAAATCCTTCTCCTAATAATAGCGCACCTCAACCAAGCACTAGACTCACCCAAAATAGAATCATTAAAATCTATTTAGATCTACATTTCCTCAAAGCCCTAACCACCCATGTCAGAAATTAAAAAAGTTCCCATCAATAGTAAGAATTGACATCAATAAGGGATTCATTAGCGCCTGTAGTAATCATATTAGCACCAACAAAAAGTGCTAAAACAAGGGTATTGAGCATCCAATCTCTCACTTCGTTTACCATGACTCTTGCATCTTCATCTTCTTCAGCCTCACCATCTTATTCCACGACTAAATTTTACCCTATTGTCTTAGACGTGCTAGTTGTACTGACAGGGCAAGTAGTAGGGTAAAAACATAGTCACATCAACAATTGTTTCTATCGCCTTCTCTACTTTCCCTTTTTGCTTCCTCATTGTGCATACATATCATATTGTTTCTTAGGACTATGTTAAATGATATTCATACAATACTTCAAGTGAAAGGATGACCTCCGTCTTCTTGACTAGATTTTTATTTAGTTAAACAAACAATAATCAAATTAGTAGATGTTAAACATGATATTTGTGCATATCTTAAATACTCGTGATGATATACATTTGATGTGTTGAATTAAATAAAAAAGGTAATGATGATGGGGACTGCCTTTCTACAACTAAATTAAATCAAAATAGTAGTGATGAGAAAACTTATGGTTTTGATCAAATGGCTTCTAAATTAAATCCAATCATAAGTTATGTGGAATACTATCTTTTATAGGAAGTTTTATATGTATGCCATGTAAGACATGCACAAATATTTTTACTTTTAATAATTTACCATTTAACATATAAATTGATATTAATTTAAAATATTTTTATTTTTATTCTTTTATTTTATTTTGTCAACTCCATTATGATTTTAGTAAAATTTAGACTTAATTTTTCACCTAAATTTAAAATTTGTGAATATCTTTGATTTAATAATTCGCAACCAATAAATATTTTATTAAAACTTTAAGCCTCACAATCTCTTTTTCTCAATATTTTTTTTTTAAATTAACTCTTATTTCTGAATCACCTTGTCATTAATTTATTTAATATTTTTTGTATTAGAAAAATTATTTAATTGATTTCAATCTATTTACCAATTTATTTTTTTACATTTGAATAGATGAATGAATAATTTAAAAAATAAAATTTTAGAGTTTGTTAATTTATTTTTAGTGTTCGAAAAAGCATTCTATATTAGTGTTGAGAAAAAAAAACATTCCGAATTTTTAAAAAGATCATGTTGCCGTTGAATTTAAAAACATGTTACCGTTGGAGATGCTCCGTTTTCAACAAATATTGGGTGTTGATAGCAAACTGTTTAAATTGTTAACTGTCAATGGCGAGGTCGAGGGAGGAGATCGAAAAGGAGGAAGGGGAAAAGGATGTTTACTTCTTCAAATCTCATGGCTGTATTGATCCTTCAAGAACGTTAACTGTAATTGGTGATTGATTTCGTCTGACTGAAATAGTATCTATCACTGAGCATCTGCAAGAAAATCTATCAGTGAGCATCTGCAATGGATAATCATTACACTCAAATGTCTGTCGGGGTGCATTATTTGAGATTCAAATGAGATTTAATGGTGGATCAAATATCCATTTGCTTTGGATTTGCTGAAAGTTTTACTGTTTTGGTTGATTGGAATTGCATATTGGTTGGTTGAGTGTTTTGGTTAATTCTTGGAGGAGTTTCTGGTCATGGGTGATGGTGGCATTGCTCTGTTTTAGTGTGGTTGCATTAATTGTGCTTCAAAAATGAGGTTTAATGGTGGATCCAGAGGTGGGGCATTTTGTATCCATTAGGATTGCATTTGCTGAAAGTTTTAACATTCTGGTTGATTGGAAATGCATGTTGAGTGGGTGTCATTTTAATGTGCCATGGTAGAATTGTTGTGAATTAATGGGTTTGCATGTGAGTGTTCTGGGTTGAACTATGGAGAAGCCCTGAAGAAGTGCTCTGTTTCATGGTGAATGGGCTTCAATTGTTTTTTTAATGCTTGTGCTTCAGTTGTATGTTAGTTCCAGAGGGCCCGATTGATGCGTAGCTGGATTATGGAAAAGGAAGAATGGGTTGATATTGCAGGGATATTGGATGACTATTTCAAGGGATCAATGGGAGAAATGCAAAACAGACAAGGGCTGGGAGCTTCAATCATATTGGCAGGTATTTATCAAATACTTATGCCCAAATTGCTTTTGCAATGATTTATTTCTGCATCAACTGTTAAATCCAAAATTTATTCGATTAGGAAAATGGGTTTATAAAAGAAGTTTCACTACATTAAGGATTTATTCTTCAAATCGATACCCTGTTTGTTTGTAGAATTTCCATTAAGATTCTTGATAGGACATGTAAATATCATTATTCAAAAATATTGTAAACCTAGCATAGTATGACGAATAATACTTGAATATGCCCCTGCATTTGGCTTGTAGTTCACGACTTTCATTTTATCAATAAAGCTTCATAACGGAAAGATAGCTTTTGTTTTACTTATCTGTATAGTAGTGGTATGCAATGTCCAGCATTGATCCATTTATTTCTGGTTTGGAAGTCACTAGGCAACAATTATTTCTGGTTTGGAAGTAATTCGTGATTCTCTTCCTTGCCAACAATGTCATCCATATCTACATGAATGCCTTGCTTGTCATCCTGCTGTTTGAAAGCATCATAATAGACGATGTTTTATACCATTACAAAGCATTTTATACCATTCCAACTCTGCCATAGAACTTTGGTTCTTGCTCAACTCGACGTTGAGTTTCTCAGTGTTCATTTTTCACCTTTCCAGCATTTCCTGCTTAAAAATCGAAAGTCTCAATCTCAGTGTCTACAGAAACCAGTGGTAAAATGGAATTATTAAATTCATTTCAACAGATCTTGAGGTGTAATAACTAATAAAGCGAGCCAGAGGCTTTGGTAATTTAGTAATTCATTTTATCAATAAAGCCAATCCCCAGTGGAATATGGAATGTCATAGTGATAGGTGCCCTTAATATATTTATGAATACCATATATATAAAAGGATACAATTGGGTAATTTGTAATAGATCCCAAATGGTAGCACTTGGCGTCTCACTTTAATCCCTGTTCCACCACGAGCACTTGTTTTACCACCAAAATCAATTTCTCCATTTTCATTACCCAACATACTGATGACTTCATATTCCATTCTGATATTATTTCATCTATATTCATCCTCAATTTATTTCCTCCCTCATGTTTGTTGTTGGAAGTCATCATTAGCTCAAGTAGATTCAATCCTGCAAAGCATTCCTTGCTTATCTGGTGCCGTACTCAATCAAAATTACTCATCCGAAGCTTTTCCTGTGAATTTTGAGCAATCTAAGATGCAACAATGTTATCTTACCACTCAAGATGAAGGGCTACAATTCAGATATATTTTCTTACTTCCTGGATTCTTTCATGGATGGTGGTCAGTTCCATGATGAAACAAACAAGGATGTTACAGATTTCTACGAGAAAAACACTTGAACACATACAGGGTTATTGCTTAAGAATTTCACATGGAAGAGATTTCTGCTAATGCATTTTAATTAAGGAAAAAGAATGAAATAAAGAACCAGAAACAAACTCTAGACAGATTTCATTATTCTTCTGTTTATTCAATTATTTTTATTTCCAGAACTACTTCGATTACATTGCTTATTATTTATTTTTAAGAGACTCATCTGTTACATTTCCAGAGTAAAACAAACACAAGAAGTTGCTACATATGGACTCACTTCACTCCATTAAAATTGCAATCATCTCTGTGTGTATGATGCAAACTCAGACACAAACAATCGCAAAGACTCTCTTCATTCAAAATACAACTTAGATTAAAACAAAGAAACCAAATTACATATTCATTAAGTCTTCCTCTGCATAATCTCCCTCTATACAGTCTCACTGCTCTACACATCTTACTTCAATCGGACCGCCTAATCTCATAACTATGCAGTCCCCTGAAGAATTAACTCCTAATCTCATTGGAAACGAATAGACTACGCATATTCACGGGCCATGCAAGGATCCCTTCCAACTCTTTTTCATGGTTAATATTTAACCGTAGCTCCTGAAGCTGAGTCATATTGGCCGAATCCTGTGACGTCATGAATTCATCGTCTTCGATGGATAGATCCAACCAACCTGATGGCAGTGTTCTCAAAGCGATCAGCTCTGATATTCCCTTTGGAATGCGAGGAACCATCCTGGTAATTTGGAACATCTTTTAGGCAGAGCAAGAATCAAGAGGCTTTTAGATGTCTCACACACTCCGGTACCTCCTCAATATTTGTACCCTGTAAATTCAAGACTTTGAGGAGCTTCATCTTTCCAATGCTTTCGGGCAACGTAATCTCATAACTATGCTGTCCCCTGAAGAAATAAAGCATTAGGCATTTTTCTTAACTCCATTTCTGATAAATCCATCCCCATAAACTCCTTTGTAGCTATGATTTCCAAATCCATCATTGCATTTGAACTAACCCCACTGGAAATCCTCGTTGAATGCATCGATAGATCTCGAGCTAAGACATGGAAAGTATCCATTGATCGTCCTGCTACGCCCGCTTATCCGATCATCCATCCTGACTGAATTTTCTCGCTCGGAGAGAGATTCTACAATGTTAGTCTTTGTGTAACGGTATGTTAGATGACTGTCCATATCATAAGGCTGCGATATGCGAGGCTGTATAGGGTGCTCAAAGGAAAGAGGATAAAAGGCCTTTCCTGTGTGTCTACGAATGTTAGAAATGAAACCCACAATCTTATTGCGCTGCTTAAGCGAAAAAGCTGTAGGGATGTAGAGACTGACTCGAAAATCACAAGCAGGGGTAGGGGTCTATATTGGCGGTTGCTACTCTTGTTTAATGGACCAGATTTAAATAGCACATTTTAGAATCTGACTTGTTTAGGCAGTTTGTTCTGATGTTCTACACAAGTTCTTTTAGTCTTTTAGTAAGAATTATCTATGATTTAATATTAGTCTATATTGACGATTGCTACTCTTGTTTAATATTAGTCTATATTAGCGATTGCTACTCTTTTATAATGGACCAGATTTGAATAGCACATTCTAGAATCTGACTTGTTTAGGCAGTTTGTTCTGATGTTCTACACAAGTTCTTTTAGTAAGAATTATCTATGATTTAAGATGAATCAACCAAACAAATCAAATTTTAAGATACATTGTTTAAGCGCAACAATTATTGTCATAGATTGAATTATTGGTATTGCAGCTGGACACACCATAGGATTATCCCGGTGCACAAGTTTCAAGCAAAGAAATGGACAGCCGGATCCCACTGTGGACCAATCGTACTTAAGCAGCTGGGGACATCATGTCCCCAGCTGGGTACAGACGACAACCAACCTCCTCATTGAATATTTACGATGTAGTGATTCAATAGCATTCGCTTGTCAACTGCCATCATTTGATATGAAATAACAGTATTGAAACAACATTGAGCTACTCATGGTGAGGAGCTTTGCCCCAATCACATAACTAAAGATAGGGTCAACGTGGCGGTTAACCATAAGGAAATCCTGCATGCGGGGATAAGGGTATATGAAGCAAAAAGAATTAATAATTCTGAGCATAAGAGAAACAAAAGTTGACGAAAGGATGCTAAATTTCATCCACACGAATATCAGCGATATGAAGTTCTGATCTAAATTATATCTGAGACATTAACAAATTAACAATACAATTAGCAAAGAGTTGTATGCGTCCTCTAGCATAACTTTAGCTCTAATCATAGGGGTACTATTAAAGGTATGCGTCCTTTAGCATACCTTTAGCTCTCCTTGGGTATCATGTACCCTGCTACTTCGCATGTGTTTTCAGCTTTGTGTGGGAGCAGTAGCGGAATTGGTGGATGCAAACGGAATGCTCCTTTCACTACCGCTGATCTATGTCACTTTCCTCCACTTTTCTATTAAGGCCAACAACGTCTTCCAATTCTTTTTGGACTCTTTTCATTATGTGTGGATTTCGGATGACTTCCGCCATTGCCCATTCTATTGGTAGTGGAGTCACTACCAGCCATGAACAATTGCTGCAACCTCATAAATGCCATTCATTCAAATAAATATTTGATTTACGTACTTTGTACCTTTTTCCTTTTTCTTCTGCATGCCAATCAAAATATCAAAGAGGTACTATTACAATTTCTAAATCAGATTCTAGAATGTGCTATTCAAATCTGGTCCATTAAACAAGAGTAGCAATCGCCAATATAGACTAATATTAAAAGCTAGGGTTTGTGCGTCGCGCTCAAATCGAGAACACGCAGTCCTCTCATGGCGGTAAACAAGTTTGCTGGTATGCTTGTAATGCCCTCATTCTGAGACAATGAGAATGTGCGGAGACGAATAGGATGACTCTCTGAGATGTCGTTGTCATTTATATCTTTCTTGGCCAGTAAAATCCGACACCAGACTGCGCTTGCATCTTTGGAAGTTTCCTCAAAAGAAAAAACACATTTATTTTCTCTTGATACCTGTATCGCCAAGTCAATCAACAAATCATCAATTTTACAATATTTGGTAAAATTGAATCAGACATAGATCGGCAAGCTGATACAAGCAGTCCCATGCTGGAAAAAACCCTTCCCCTATACACAAATTTATAAGATACTCACAATCTATCTCCCTAACCTCAGAAAAGATAGAAAGATAAGAAAAGCAAGGTTTGAGAAGTGCAGGCAAGGAATCATAATTCAATGTGAGAATAGCCATGATCAAAATCAGCAACAGAAACCTCTTTAAGCTGATCGAGCTTGGACTCCCAATCACTTGGCATTCTGGTCTTTGCATTACCGATTGCTTTAGTTTGCAAGTTTTTAAAGCATTTTAATAAACGCTTATTGTACATAGCCCGCAGTTATGGATTTCTATAAGACCTCATTTCGTTGAGGCATTCTGTCAAACAGCTCACCGGCCTTGACTACGCTTCCCCATTTGGCATACATGTCTATGGTTGAAACTACAACATTTGATAAAATTCTTTTATGCTTTGTAAAGACAGAAGTGATTGTTGAAGAACTGTAGCCAAAGAAAGTGTTTTTCGTTTAATTTGGATTTTATAATAAAACGATCATTTTGTCAATCTGACGAAGCTTATTTAGTGCACACAAACTTCTAAGAGATTGAAATCAGATGGAGAGATGCTATGTCAGAATCACATTAAAATCAGAAACCACAACAAAACAAACATAAATATTTTTGAACGCTGCTGATGCTCATATGCTCAAGTCCTCCTGCACAAGTTGCCTATATTTCTCTCTTATTGGCATGAATCATAGTTTGAGAATTCGGACTTGAACTAAATTTGGCAGCCCAAAATTTGAACTCAAATTCAGAACTTGCAATGGACTTGGTGTAAAATTTGGCAGACACTCAGAAAAGAAAAAAAAAACTCATAATTGTACCAAAACAATTAATGCATTTAATGAACATAAAAATCAAATTTGGCTATCAATTTATCATAATTAAAATTTCTCTACCTATAAGACCATTTTGAACCCTGTTCAAATTCCAGTTTCAACGTGGGATTTTGACCACTTTTTTTTCCTTTTTTTCCCTTTTTTTAATTTAACTAGAAAGAGCGAAAAACACAAAAATGTTGGTTGGTTTCCTCTGTAATGAGGGGAATGCAAGAGAAACGTCATCTTATAAGAAACCCTTGCATCTCCCTAATAAAAATAAACTTTTCAATAAACTTTTCAATAGACTACATGATCTTCTACACCTCTTGCTACAACCAAATGAACATTTTTTCTTTTGTTATTCTTTTCACCCCTATCATCCATCCTTTGTTTTCAACATTTCCTCTTCTGACGTGAAATGTCTTTGAATTTTTACATTCACTTATATTAATATTTAAATTTTAACATTTATTTTGTATATGTTTAAAAACTGTGAAACATAATAACTATATGTGAAATGTGTTTTAACTTTGATAATCACTTTATTTACTTTTGTAAACCATATTTAAGATGTGTTTTAACTTTCATAATCACTTTATTTTCTTTTATAAGTCCTATGGGAAATTTGTGTAAATTTAAATTTTTATGTTTCACTTTATATTAAAAATGTATTCGTTTTAAAATCCAACTATCTTGTATGTTTGAATTTTGGCATTCACATTTTTTAAATATATGGACATGTTTTAAGTATTTTACTATTCACATTAAGCATACTTTCATTTTCTGTATTTTTGTATATTTAACCTTTAACATTTACTTTGTATATGTGTAACATGAACAAACATCACATGAAAAATGTTTTAGCTTTGACAATCATTTTAGTGCACTTTGACATGTACATATATTTGAACTTTCACTTTGTGTGCATTTGTAGTACATGTTTATATTTGATATGTTTGGATAAACTTCATGTATGTTTAAATAAATTTGCTTGAACTTATTTCATATGTGGTTCAACTATGGCATGAGTTCATATTTTTGTGTGATATATGTTGTAACTTTGAAGCTAATTTTATATGAGTTTTGTTTCTATATTTGAAAGTTAATTTTTTTATTCACTTTGTGTATTTTTGAGCTATCACATGATCACCTTGTATGGTGTACGTTTTAAATTTGTGATGTTAGCAAAGTCCATGTGTTTTGGATTTGCCATTTAAAAGATAATTTTGTGCAGTGTTTTTATTTCAACTAACTTTAGAATTCACTTTGTGTGATGTCTTTGAATTAACTTTGAATTTCACATTATGTGAAAATTAATATTCACATTTACTTTATGTGGTGTTTGTTTGAACAGACTCTAACATTCATTGTGTCTATATTTAAAAGTTAACTTTATGTGGTATTTATTTTACAACTAAGCTTTACATTCACTTTGTGATATGTGTGTGTTGAAGTAATTTTGACATTCCATTGAGGTCTCTTTGGATGGATACATAAGTGTTATGTGTAGTTTAGCACATTTTATAACTTTTTCATATACTTTATGTGGGTGGATATATTTTGACAATTTTTCAACTAGTGTCTATTTTTGTGTTGTGCTTGTGTGAAGCATGTTTGGAATTGTGTGTGGGAACATTGTTTGATATTCAATTCATGTATATATGTATTTTTTTTTACATATACGTGGTTGTTTAGATCTATGTGGAGTGTATGTGTTATTTAAATTGAAATAATTTTATGTTCAATCTAGTATTTGTGTGCACACTATTTTGTTTTTAAAATAATATACTATTCAGATTTTTCATTTTTTTCATTTCAGTTTACAGTGTACCTATTTAAATTTATGTGGAGTGCATTTTTTAATTTGAAAATACTTTATGTTCAATGTGTACATGTGTTAATGGGCATAGTTTTTGCATTCAAATATATTTTTTAATTTCAATTATTATGTGTTCTCATGTGCATACATTTTTTTAAAAAACAATTTAAGATTCTATGTGTAAATCCATACAGATATGTATAAATATTTATAAATATATATAACTATTTATAAAAATGTGTAAATGTATATGAGTGTTTATAAATGATTATAAACGTGCATAAATAAATATGTATAGATGTGTATAAATATGTATAAATGTATATAAATATATAAAAATATGTATAAATATTTATAAATGTGTGTAAATGTATATAAATGTTTATAAATATTTATAAATATGTATATTTACATCGAGAGGTGTTCCTATACAATGAGAGCATAAATGGGAATACTAGAATGTGAATATTAAAATAATAGGCCCCAAAAAATAGGACCCAAAAAATCACATGGATGAAGAATAAGTTAAAAAATTAAAAAATTAGAAAATTAGAGTGTTTTATTTTTTTTTGGAATTTGGAGAGGCAAAGGAATAAGAAAAAGGCACCTTTTGGAGAATATGAAGAGTGTCTCCTCATTTGATTTGTAGGAGGTTCATTTCAAAAGCAAACAATCAACCAGGTGATATTTTTATTTTGTATTTACTAATTTATTTTTTTAATTTAGTTTTAGTTTTAGTTTCAGATTAAAAGTTAATTTTAGTTTTAGATTTGGAATTAAAATTAGAATTAGATTTAGATTTAGTCAGATTTATATGTATATTTCTCTTAGATTTAGATTTTGATCATTAATTATTTAATATTTAGTTTTATTATAATTTAGATTTAGATTTAATTTTAAATATGGTGGGCAATGTCGTCATATTGTTTTAGATTTATATTATTTAGATTGTTTTAGATTTATAGTTTAAAATGGTGAAAAATCTTTCTTCTTCCTTATTTAAAATTGGAAAGTCTTTAAGATTTAGTTTTAATACTTTATTTTTTATAATTTTTATATTTAACATTTAATTTCTATAATAAAAACTATTAAATTACATAAATAAGTTACAAAATTATAAATTTAAATAAATCATAAATTCCAATGCCAAGACAGAAAATAATAGCTGGCTGAAATAATTGGAGAGATAAAGGAATTAGAAAAGGCACCTTTTGAGGAACATGAAGAGACTCTCATTGATTATAAAAGAGTGTCTCCTCATAAAACCAACCAAATATCAAGGTGATATTTTTATTTTATATTTAATAATTTATTTTTTTATGTAGTTTTAGTTTTAGTTTTAGATTTAGATTTAGATTTAATTTTAGTTTTAGTTTAAGTTTGAGTTAGATTTAGATTTATATTTCTCTTAGATTTAGATTTAGATTTATATTTCTCTTAGATTTAGATTTAGATCATTATTTTATTTAAAATTTAGTTTTAACATTTAGATTTAAATTTAAATATGGAGGGAAATGTTTCCATATTGGTTTAGATTTATATTATTTAGATTATCCATTTAGAATGGTTTAAAATGGTGAAAAAATTTCTTTAACCTTACTTAAAATTGGAAATTCTTAAAGATTTAGTTTTAATATTTTAAGATTTAGATTTAGTTTTAGTTTTAGTGTTAGATTTAGATTTATCTTTCTCTTAGATTTAGATTTTGATCATTATTTCATTTAATATTTAGATTTAAATTTAAATATGGAGGTCAATGTCACCATATTACTTTAGATTTAGATTATTTAGATTATTCATTTGCAATGGTTTAAAATGGTGAAATATCTTTCTTCTTCCTTATTTAAAATTGGAAACTCTTTAAGATTTATTTTTAATACTTTATTTTATATAGTTTTTATATTTTAACAATTTCTACTATTATATTTGGTTTTGAATATTTGATGAAAAATATGAAGGGTTATGTTGTCATATTATTTAATTTATTAAATTTGATAATTAGTTTCAAAATCCTATATATATTTTATGCAGAGAGTATTTATGATTTAATCTATAATTCATTTATTTGGATCACTGAGAGAAGAAGGGGTTGCATGCTTGTATTTAGAAAATTGAAGGAGGATGCTAACAAAGGTTACTGAGTAAGGCTTTGTGCTTGCTTGCATTAGATTTAAAGTTTGTAAATCCTCTTCAGCTGCCATGTCTAACATTTTCAAAAAATCTATTTTATGTAAATCTTACAATCATTGAATGTCATTGGAGGCCATATTTTTGAATCAATGGAGAGATTGGAAATTTTAATGTGACCAATAAACTAGGTTGAGGTGATGATTATAAAAATAAAATTGTGAGATCGAGGAATGAGCTAAATTCAATCTAATGGATATGATTGAATTATATATATTGTCATAAAGATTATGAAAAAAGATGAGAAAGTCCAAGATTTAAGGTACCATATTAGAAAAATATTATTTCTATCTATTTGTTTCCTTCACATTCAATTATAAATTTTATGATGTTTCTATTATTTAATTAACTAAGATAATATGATTAGCATAGAAAGGGGAAAATATATCTCTATCATTGTGCAAACAATAAATTTTCTAGATAAATACTTAAAATTTAAATAAGTGATAATTTTTTGAATTAATGACCTATAAGGAAGAAAGAAAAAATGACCAAGAGGTCTCTTGAAATATTACCCTAAACTAAATTCACACTTTACTCCTTGAACACTAAACCAAATTAAACACTAACCTTTGAAAAAATTGCAATCCTAACCCTAATCTTAATTAAATTTTATTTCAAATTAAACTTTATACCTAAAATCTTAGTTGAGGAGAAACCTATTGAATAAATAAAAATAACAAACCTTGAAAAACTAGATTGAACCCCAACCTTAACTCTATATCATATTACACATTAAAACCCAAGATGAACCTAACCCTATCTAAGACTAAAAAAATATGGGCACTTGATAAATTAAACCCTAAACTTAACCCTAACAATTATACTAAACCAAAATGAACTATAACCCTAATTTTAAACCTATCTAAATCCTAACTTATATAAAATCCAAATAAAATGACCCTTGAAATCTAATACTCAACTTAACCCTAACTCTAGCTCCAATTGAACTCTAATTCTAACCCTAAATATAATCATACCTTATCCATAATCAAACCCTTACCATAATCAATACCTAACTATAGTTAACTTTAACCCTAACAATAACTCAAATATTTCCCTCTAATTGAATGCTAACCCTAACCTAACCTTAACTCTAACCCTAATTGTGCTTCAAGTATAACACAAATTGAACTAAAACTATATCCCTAATTGAACCCTAACCATAATTTTATCTTGATTATAACCATAGTCTTAACCCCAACTCTAATATCCACCCTAACCAAATCCTAATATGAATCATAATAATAGCCTAGTCTAAATCCTAACCAAAGTGTAATCAAAACCTTAACCTTAGTCCTAACCTTAACCATGATATAAACCCTAACCCTAACCATAATCCCAATCCTAACCCTAAGCCTAAGCCTAATCCTAAACCCAATCACAATCCTAATGCTAATCCTAAAACTAACCCTAAAACCTCTCCCTAAGTATAATCTTAACTATAATCGTAAATGCTAAACCTTGATCCTAATCCCAACCCTAACAAATCATTAACGTAACTATAAAACCCTAACCCTAACAAAACCCTAACCCTAAAAAAAACCCTAACCCTAACCATAATACCCTAACCTTAATCCTAACCATACCATAGATCATAAATGCTAAACCCTAATCCTAAACTTAATTGCTAAACCCTAATTCTTAATGTTAAACCCTAAATCCTAAATCTTAAGCCAAACCATAAACCTAAATGGTGAACCCTCAACATAAATGCTAAACCCTGGACCTAAATGCTAACCCCTAAATACTAAATTGTAATTATAACATGAACCCTAAATATAAGCATAATTCTAACCATGTCATGCATATAAACCTTTGTCCTAACCCTAACCCTAATACTAACCAAGATGTAAACCATAACCCTAATGATAATCCTAATCCTAAACCCTAAATCATAATCCTAATCATAACCACAACCCTAACCATAAGAATAACTATTATCTAAACCGTCACTTTAACCATAATCCTAAACCTAATGGTGGACCTAAATGCTAAACCCTAATCCTAACATGAACCCTCAAAATAACCTAAACCTGAACCATGGCATGAACTTAAACCTTTATCCTATTTGTAACCCTAATACTAACAATAATGATAATCATAATCCTAAGCCCTAATCTCAACCATAATCAAAATTCCAACCCTAACCATAATACTAACCATGATGTAAACCCTAACCTTGATGATAATCCTTATCCTAATCCTTAATCCCAACCCTAATAAAAACCCTGACCATAACCATAATGGGTATGTGCAGGATCATGGTATGCCAAAAAGTGGCAATGTGAAAAAGAAGTCCTGATTGATAGACTCTTTGAAAAACAATTATAACATTTTTTAAATCTAAAATATACATCACATTCTATGCTTCACCTAATAAAATAATAATAAATAATCATTCCAATTTGATTAAGTTTAGACTAAGATAAGGTGGTTAGATACAAGATTTTTTATATTCAGTAAAATTTGTAGCAGAAAAATCATAATTAATTATTTACTTGGAAAAAAATATTAAAAATATACATCACATCTGGACATGATTCTAATACTTTTATCTAGACTGTTATAAAAAAATATTATCATTTGATTTTGTTTAGTGTGGTCAGACATACACCTACTTGTTATCTTTCTAGTCCTAATTGATAGACTTATTAAAAAATAGCTATAACTTTCAAACTATATAACATTTTTGAAATCCAAAATATGTGTCACATTCTATTCTTTTCCTACAACAAGAAAAATATAAAAAACAAAAATCAATTTGATAAAGTTTAGACTAAGATAATGTGGTTAGTATCGAGAGTTTTTGTATTCTGGAAAAGTTGTAGAAGAAAAATCATAATTAATTATTTACTGGGAAAAAATTATAAAAAAATATGTGTCACATCTAGACATGAGTCTACTAATTATGTCTAGAATCTTGTAAAAAAAATTTATCATTTGATTGTGTTTAAGGTGGTCAGACACACACCTACTTCTTATTGTTTCTCTAAATTTTTTGTACTACTACATTGAAATTCAAAATTTTTAACAGATAGAATAATTATTTTTTTAAAATGGCCTAGTATGTTAGAAACTAAATTCTATTTTCTACAGATTCTCTTCTTACATTTTTTTGATAATATATTTATAACTTGTTCAAATTCTTATGTCAACTTGCCTAAACCTAATTTTTTGAATCTTTATTGCCACTTAAGGGCCTAGTTTGGCATACCATGATCCTGCACATACCCTAATACTAACCATAATATAAGCCCTCATTCTGAGCATAATCCTTAGGCTAACCCTAATATTAACTCTAACTCTAACCCCAACCCTATACCATAACCATAATCAAAACCCTAAGCTAACCATATTAATACTTTCTACAATGTATGTCCTTACCCTAACCTTAATCCTCACCTTGAATCCTATACCCTAATCCTATTCCTTACCCTAACCCTAAACCTTGATCAAAATTGTAATTGTAACGTAAACCTAACTCTAACCCTAATAATTGAATCCTATATCTAACCCTAAATATTAACTGTAACAATAATCATAACCCAAACTCTAACCATAATCCAAAGCCTAACCCTAATCCTAAGTCTAACCATAATTCTAACCTTAACCCTAAACAAAATTCTTACACTAACCATAAACCTAACCCTAATGTTAAACCTTAGCACCAAATCCTAAATGTAACTATAACTATAACCAAAAGCCTAAACCCAACCCTAATCATAATCATACTGATTAAATGTTGAACCATAATCATAAATACTAAAGTATAATTATAAATGGTAAACCATAACCATAAACTGAAACCACATCCTAACTGTGATTCTAATCTTAACACTAATCCTAATCTTGATGCTAATGCTAACCCAAACCATATCCCCAACTTTAATGCTACACCTTTATCTTAATCCTAACCCTAATACTAATAATAATGTAAATGAAAACCCTAATGATAATCCTAATCCTAAGCCCCAATCTCAACCATAATCAAAATCCTAGAACCCTAACCATAATACTAAGCATGATATAAACCCTAACCTTGATGATAATTCTAATCCTAAGCCCTAATCCTAACCCTAATCAAAATACCAATCCTAACCGTAATAATAACCATGATATGCAAACCCTAACCATGATGATAATCCTAATCCTAAGCTCTAATCTCAATCATAATACTATATACAATGTATGTCCTTACCCTAACCATAATCCTAACCTTAAACCCTATACCCTAATCCTAATCCTAACCCTAAAAATTGATCATAACCGTAACTGTAACCATAAACCTAACTCTAACCCTACCAATAATTTAAATCTAACCCTAACCCTAACAATAATCATAACCCTAACCTTGACCATGATCCAAATTCTAACCCTAATCCTAAGTCTAACCATAATTCTAATCCTAACGCTAAACAAAATTCTAACCATACTATAAACCTAACCCTAACATTAAACCTTAACACCAAATCCTAAATGTAACTATAATCATAACCATAAGCCTAAACCCTAACCCTAACCATAATCATACTCATTAAATGCTAAACCCTAATCATAAATGCTAAAATATAATTGTAAATAGTAACCATAATCATAAGAGTAATTCTAATCTTATCCTTAATCCTAATCTTTACCCTAACACTAATCCAAACCATAAACCTAATCCAAATCCTGACCGTAATTCTAATCTTAACCTTAATCCTAATCTTTCCCTAACACTAACCCAAACCATAAGCCTAAACCCTAACCCTATACCATAACCATAATCAAAACCCAAATCTAACCATAATACTATCTACAATGTATGTCCTTACCCTAACCATAATCCCAACCTTAAATCCTATACCCTAATCCTTATCCTAACCTTAACCCTAAACCTTAATAAAAATTGTAATTATAACCATAAACCTAAATCTTACCAAATCCTAAATGTAACTATAACCATAACCAAAAGCCTAAACCCCAACCTAACCATAATCATACTCATTAAATGTTGAACCCTAATCATAAATGCTAAAATATAACTATAAATGGTAAACCATAACCATAAACCTAAACCACATCATAACCATGATTCTAATCTTAATATTAATCCTAATGTTGACCCTAAAACTAACCGAAACCATATCAATAGATTTAATGCTAAACCTTTATCCTAACTCTAACCCTAATACTAACCATGATGTAAACGCTAATCCTAGTGATAAGCCTAATCCTAAGCCCTAATCTCAACTGCAATCAAAATCCTAGAACCCTAACCAAAATACTAACCATGATGTAAACCCTAACCTTGATGATAATCCCAATCTTAAGCCCTAATCCCAACCCTAATTAAAATACCAACCCTAACCATAATAACCATGATGTGACCCCTAACCCTAACAATAATCCTAATCGTAAGCTCTAATCTCAACCACAATACCATCTACAATGTATGTCCTTACCCTAACCATAATCCTAATCCTAACCCTAAACCTTGATCATAATCGTAACTGTAACCATAAAACTAACTCTAGCCCTACCAATAATCTTAAATCTAACCATAAATATTAACTATATAGTTCAATAATCATAACCTTAACCCTGACCATGATGCAAAGCCTAATGTTAATCCTATGTCTAACCATAATTTTAACCCTAACCATTGTGAGGCCTCACCTCAACCCATCATATCATTATTGATCCATTCACATTTTGATACTTTATGATTTGATACTTTGATACACTTTTTGATCATCCTGAGAGAGATTCATGATATTATGTTTTGTGATGATGATTACATTATGCGGACTATATTTTGACATGGATTAGAACCTAGAACATATGGTTGACTTTGGTTATACATGCTTAGATATGTGATTTGATGAGAAAGATTTAATCATGATTAGATTTGATTATTTCATGGATTATGCTCTACGTTAGGAAGTAGCATGGATAATATGTCATGATGATTTATGAAGATACTACGTTTAAACATTACTGAATGAAAATTGTAATTAGG
This sequence comes from Chamaecyparis obtusa, assembly GCA_027943335.1. Lineage (NCBI taxonomy): Eukaryota > Viridiplantae > Streptophyta > Pinopsida > Cupressales > Cupressaceae > Chamaecyparis > Chamaecyparis obtusa. Next base: position 565,362 of record BSBK01004832.1, read on the forward strand.
AATTGAATTTTGCATCTTAATTAATGTTGCTAATTATGAGTTGTATATATATATTTACATGTGATTTTATTACCTTGGACTATTGATGCTCAAGTGTAGTGTGCAGGGAAGAAAACCATGGAATTATTTGGAGAATTAGGGCTAAACACATGTGAATTTAATAAGCTTCCAAATTACCGCCAGTCATCTTCTCCTGCATGTTGCACGAGGTCATAGCTGAAGTGTGCATGACCTTGAGGGAAAACTTATTCGAATCAGCAACTCAGACTTTGATCTCTCTCATGTCCTGTTTGAGGCCGACGATCTCCATATCCAGTGTGTTGATCTTCTTCTTGAGGAATCTTTTAAACCTTTCACTCTCCTCCGTCGCCATTTTAGTGTGCTCAATGTGAGCAGATTTAGCTAGTTGGGTGTGGGGAGAGAGTGGGGGAGGGGTATTACGAGGCTTATCCTCCATCACCGGTGGGGGATTCAAGGGGTGATTGTTGCCAGACCTGGGTGAGCTTAAGTATTCAGGTGAGGATCCCTCAATCAAACTAGAGGAGGCAGATGTATCCATATCCTCCAACTGAGACTTATCCTCTAAAGTTGTTTCCCTGATAATACTTCTGCATTTCTCCTTGGCAATCCTGTTAGATTTCTAGACAGTAGCCCCCAAATCCACCTCTAGCTCAACCTGGTTGTCCAAATTTTTCCATTTTATAGGCTTCATCTCAGTTTTAGGGGTGTTGTTATCCCTTGTCTTATCCTTCACTTCCATGGACTCAGAGACATGGGATTCATCTAAGTCCTCCACTCTTTTAAAGGGGTTCCTCACACATCTCTTGTAGCTCTTACCTTCCCAAGGGACAATGGCAGTCTCCTGGATTTCCTGTAAAGATTGCGAGGGGGACTAATTGGGGTTGTTGGCTTCCAAATGGGAGACTTCCTAGGTTACATCCTTAATGATAAGGAGAGGTTTGGGTGGATGAAAAATGGCTTTATGGAGGTTGTAGAGGCAGAGTAAAAGGCCCTGGTGAAGGATGGGGACCGACTTCTGATTATTTTTGCTCTCCTTAATGTCCAGGATGTTGCTTTCAATCAAGTGGAGGAGATAGAAAGGGATGGAAATTAGGTATTTGTTCCTAATATGGTTGAGGAATGGTAAATGATAGTAATAAAAAATAGTGAATTTACCTTCGAGGGTGAAGTACTTTATGATTATATGACATACCTTGGGCCAAAATTAAGGGAGCTGATTGCAGTTAAAGCCTCTAGACTTTTTTACAGGTTTCTCTCCCACCCTGAAGAACTAGTTTAGACTGGTTACATTCAGCATCCAATTGGTCTTCTTATACTTCCTACCCTCTATAGACAGCCCCGTAGCCTTAGCAATGACCTCTTTATTTATCTGAAAGTGCAAGCCCCCAACTAACACCTTCCTATTATCCCAAGAGGACACAAATTGCTTGGAGGTTTTCTCATCATGGCCTCCCTTCATCCTTTCCATGAAACCCCAAATGCTATTGTCTTTGCATTAGTGAGCCACTAGGGGGTTAGAGGAAAAATCCTCTTCAATCTTGTCTGACTCAATGCACCAAGTTTTTCCTCCCATGACAACCAGACCAATTTCCACCACAAGAACCCTCTAAAAGTTGTAGAGTCAAGCTTCTCACACTAGTGTAAAGGCCAAGTCTTTTTGAGATAACCATTTTATGAGAATATCATTCATAAGAGGTAGGGGCTAGGTGATTTTTGGGGAATCCAGCTCCATATGGAAAAATCTAGTGGATCTCGAGGCATAATAATGAGAAATTAAGCTGAATTTTCCCTTAGTGTCCTTGGTAATCAAGATTACATAGTGACACAAACAGCTATCCTTCCCCGTGTACTTACATAAAAGTCAGTTATGAAATTTTATGGAGTTTTTTTATTACATAGCCATCACTATATTAATCATCAAATTAAGCCAGCATGAAAATAAGGTGGGGCCCTCATCAATATTGGCAACAACTTGGCTGATTTCAAACATTGTTGATGATGTGTCTTTCCCGACCGATCAGCCACTGGGTCTCCTTTGGTAGCTCACTAACCACCTCCCAATTAACTAGCATGGCTTGCTTGAGCATAATGGTAACTAAAGAATCCACCACAACATTACCTTCCATGTAAGTATGAGATATAGTTGTTCTTTGGAGATTGTTAAGTAGCTCCCAAATTTCCACTATTATGGTTTTCAGCTACCATCCTACACTCAACCCTCTTTTGATGGCCTCAAAAATCACTTTGGAGTCCCCTTCTATCATCAACAATCTGATATTCATGGAGATGGGAAAATTTAAACCCCAAAGAAATGTCATTCCTTCAACTTGATTGACAATATTATTTTTGAGCAGCCCAGTGTAGGCTAGTAGACAATCACCATTATGGTCTCTTAACACTCCACCCCCACTCTGGGTAAGGTTGTTAGCCACACCATCAAGATTTAATTTGGTCCAGCCCATGGGTGGGGCAACCCACCAAGTAGCATTGCAAGCCATTAACCTGGAGTTGTCGAACCTAGTGAAGCCACTCAATAAGTTCCATTTATCCATTGTTTTGATTTTCCAAGTAGAGGGGGGTGCTGAGGGGAGTTTCCATTGAGCTAGCATTCTCACATAGGAGCTTGGTGCCTAGATGGAGAGAGGCCTCAGGCGGGGACTCAGTCTCCCTAAAGATCTTGTTGTTCCTTTCTTTCCAAATAGTCCAACATATGGGCGGAGGAAGAAGCCTCCAGAGGAGCTAGAGGAGAGGATGATTGGAGGGTGATTTCCAGCTAGTGAATTTGTGAACATCCTTCCCCATAAGCTAGGGGACCTCTAATTTTTCAATAATTCCTTGCCAAATAGTATCTGAGTACTCATAGTGTATGAAAAGGTGATCCACAGTTTCCTCTTCCTTTTTGTATAGGACACATCTGCTAGCAAGAGAGAATCCTCTTCTTATGAGGTTTTCTTGAGTTAAAAAATTACCATGCATAGGCGTCCACTAGAAGAAATTGACTTTTGGAGTAACTTGTGGGATCCACACCTTACTCCAATCTCCTAGATTATTCTCCTCCTTAAGAAGAAGATTGTAAGTAGTCTTGACTAAGAAGGTGCCCGCTTGGGTGGGAGCCTAGATGATGGAGTCTTGTCCTATAATTCTAGGTATCTGTACGTTCCCCATGATTTCCATAAGCTCATAATCCACTTGATTTAATCCAGGTCTATCCATGACCAGAATAGATAAATCCTTCCATGTCCTTTAAGACATGTAGTTAGAGACTCTATTACCAAGGGTAGGTCTATGTAGTTCATGAGGGGGCCCAACCTTCCACCTAGGGTGGTGCAATTTTGTATCAATGATTCAGACTAGAATCTTATGGATCTCCCATCCCCAAGTTACCAAAAGACCCCCTTAGAGAGCATGGTTTTGCACTTGCAGATGTTAGTACATAGTTTGGAACCATTGGGAAGGTCATTATCCTAGAACATCATCCCATAAGGGTTCCCTTAAAGGTATTTAGCTTCCATTATCTTGAACCAATCTTCTTTCCTTTCAATTAGCTTCCAAGCCACTTTCATGGTGAGGGCTCTGTTCATCAAGCCAATTCATCTAAGGCCCAATCCGCCTAGCCATTTAGGAAGGGAAACCATTTCCCAATTGACCAGGGACATCCTCCTCTTCTCTTCCAAACCAACCCACATAAAGGTTCTTTGAATCTTTTCAAGCCTATCAACTATGTTTCTCTTGATATTGAAGAAGGATAGGAAGTAAATAGGAATCCCTTGGAGAGTAGAGGAAACTAGCTGAAGTTTTCTAGAATTGCTTAGAATCTTCCCCTTCCAACCAACAAGTTTTTTTTGAGTTATTTCTAGGATGGAATTCTATAAGTCTTGGGAGACCACTTTAATAGTGAGAGGGAGGCTCAGGTAGGTAGAGGGGAGAAAAGTCAACTGACAACTAAAAATTTGAAGCACTCTAGTTTGGGTCTCGATGGAGGTGTTGAAGAAGAAGAGTCTTCTTTTCTAATAGTTTATACACTATCCTGAGGCTAAGGAATAGTTCTCCAAAATATACTTCCACTATCTAGCTTCAATCATTGATGAGTACCCAAAGAGTAAAGTATCATCCACAAATTTCTCTAGAACAACTTGCTGCTGAGTGGAAGTAGGTTTAATTCATTTTATTCTTCTCATGGAAGAGAGCATAGTCAAATTCCTACTAAGGACCTCAGCCACCATGATAAATAAATAGGGGGAGAGAGGGTCACCCTGCAGAAGACCTCTTCCAGGTTGAAAGAAACCACTTGGGGAGTCATTGACCAAAATAGAGAATCTAATAGTTTTCATACATTCTTGAATAATGTGGATAACTTTCTCATTAAAGCCCATTCTATAAAGGATTTTATGGAGGAAGGACCAATTAACATTATCATAAGCCTTAGAGATATCAAGTTTGAAATCCATACCTAGTGATTTGCTCCTTTCCATGGAGTGGATGATTTTGTGATTAGCTATGGCTTCATCGAGGATCTGCCTTTCTGGAACAAAGCCTTTCTGAGTAGGACTGATCAATTTATCCAGGACAGGCTTCATTATGTTGACCAAGATCTTAGTGAGGATTTTATAAAAAGTGTTACATAGGTTGATAGGTCTAAGTACAACATAGAGGTGGGGTTTCCATTCTTAGGGACTAAAACAATATAAGTCTTGTTATGATGCTTTAGCAACCACCCCATTCTGAAGAAGTCTCTAGCAACACATGAGACCTTGAATCCAATAATATCCTAGTATTCTTGGAAAAATGTTGGGGGCAAACCATTAGGACCCAGAGCTTTATAGGAACCCATAGAAAAGACCACAGCTTTGACTTCCTCATTAGAAACCTATCCAATGAGGCAATCATTATCACTATGAGTAACAGTACATTGGATATGTTCAAGGAGCTTATTTTGCACAATAACATGGCAAAAATGACCATCATTAGAATACAATCCTTTTAGTAGTTGGCTACTACCTGATTAATTTTGTTCTTTTCAGTAACTTCATTTCCTCTTTCATCCCTAATTGCATTGATGGTGTTTCTTCTTTTTTGATTGCTAGTAGATCTATGAAAGAAGGTAGTATTTCTATCCCCTTTAGAAAGCCATTGGATCCTGGAGCACTGCTTTTAGTAGATTTATTCTCTTCTCAGAGCTTGCTTCCACTTGTGTCTAGCTTTTTCTTCTTCCATCTGCAACTGGGGGTGTATATATCCACTAGCCAGCTGGGCTTGGAGGGAGTCCAAGGTCCCTGTGAGCTCCTTCTTCTTCTTAAATAAGTCTTCAAAATTATGTTTACAACAACCTTTAACTTCTATTCTGATGATTTCTAGTTTTTGGGTGATCCTGAATATGGTAGTGCCTTTGATAGGAGTGGCCCACTAGGATTTCACTTGGTCCCTAAAGGAGAGGTGGGAGCTCCACATAATCTCAAATCTAAAAGGGGCCAGATGAATCGTAGGGGAATCACACCAGCATAGGAGGATGGGGGTTATGATCAGAGGTGGTTTTGGGGAGGGAGGATAGGGTGGAGGTCAAGCACAAGTGCCAAGATGAGGTAGCTAGGACTCGATCTAGCTGCACATGTATAAGATGGGATCCCTTCTAGTTGTTGGACCAAGTGAAGGGATTTCCTTTAAGATCAATGTCCAAAAGACTAGAGTAAGAGAGAAACTCCACAAGGTCCTCCATACTATTAGAATAGTCCATTAAGCCTCCACATTTTTCTGAGGGTTAGAGGGGGATATTGAAGTCACCAACCACCATATAATTAGAAGAAGTATCTTGATCCAAACAAAAGATAATATCCTTCCAAAGGGACAACCTACCATTCTAGGTATTGGGGGCATATATATTGAATAAGTGCTAGACTAGCTATTTTTCCCTGAAGGTAATAGAAAGAAAGTTTGGGGAGAAGGCAAGAAGCTCACCAACAATAGTGTTATGATTCCAAAGAGTGGCTATACCTCCAGAAGCCCCCGAGGATTTAGAGTGGGAAAACTCAGCACCCAACCAGAGACTGCTAGCCAGGGAGGCAAAATTATTGAAAGACATCTTAACTTCTTGGATGGGTAGAATATCCAGCTTATAAGAAAAAATGTTTTGTTTAACAACACATTTCTTGAGGGGGCTTTTAAGACATCTAATATTCCAAGAAATACAAATTATTTCTTATTTTTAAAACTTGTTTCTAAGGTTTATTGCCTACCTTCTGCAACATGCCTTATAGTCCCTCTTGATCTCTTGGCATGTTCTGATGGGCTCCCTCTAGGTGTTTCCATTCCCACATCTACCTTTTTAGCCTTAGTTTTCTTTTTCTGCATCTTCCATTCACCACCATCATTTTCCTTGTAATGGTCATCATCTAGGAAGCTGGGTGAGGGAGGGTAGTTCCTTTCCACTTGTCTCCAGAGTAATAACTCGGGGGTTCTCCAATGACATAACCACCGGAGGTGGTTTAGGACTCTTAGGTTCAGGGGTTACCCCGTCATTCTCTAAAGGGGGGACAATCTCACCCTCTTCCACCTCTGGGTTTCCCAGTTTTGGGTTTTCTAGCACTTTATCCACCGGGGGAGCTGGTCTTCTCCTTCTCTTCACCTGCTAACAAGGGTGGCTCCTTGGAGGTGCCCTTATCCTTGTTCTTATTTTTTCCTTCATGCATCGAGGATTTGTATGCTTCACTAGTGTGGCCCTTGGAGTCATATTTCTAGCCAAAGAGAGTGGCAAAAGTTGAGTGGCAAAAGTTGGAGTCACATTTCTAGCAAAAGAGTGTGGCAAAAGTTGCAGAGGGCTTTATTTAGGGTAACATTAACATAGAACCTGGAAAACACAAGCCTGGACTTAGAGCGGGTTACATGATTTTCCTTAATAAAAGTGCCAAAGGAGTCACCAATCCACCTAAACACCTATTCATCCCAACATTAAAGCAGAAGTCCAGGGAGGCACACCCACACAGGAGCAGTCCTACTTAGCTCTATCATCAGATTAAAATTGGGTTTCCACTTCCCCATGGTAAGGAAGTGCTTACCATACAACCACGGGCCCGACATAACAGAGGCCAGATCCTCTAGAGTGTTGAACTTGAAGAGGAAGAGTCCCCCTGGCATATTAGAGGTTAAGAAAGAACCCTTAATCTTCCAGTGGGTACCCACCCACTTTCTAACCATTTTGATCGTAGGTCAAAAGTTGAAGAAATGGCCTACTAGTGCCAACTAGAAATTGGTCATGGCCTTGTTTACCACTGAATTAGGGAGTGAGAATTCAGTGCCTTCCTTAGTCTGAATGAAGTCCACCAGGAGTGAATCTAGAGTATTCGGGACCTTGCCCATGAAAGCTCCTTTCTAGCTTGTCCTTGGCGGGGATGAAAGGGCATCGACAGAAGAGGACACCCTTTGAGAATCTTTCATTAACTCTTTCATTTAATGTCCCATGCCAAAGGAAATAGTCTCAGGACCAACATGGGGTCCAGTGTGGGGACCTGCAAGGGGGGAAGATTCCCCCTAGGGGAGGCAGGCATGGGAGCAGGCAGTTTGAATTTGAAGGCAGAGTGGGAAGTTGCAGAGTGGTATTATGCCTTATTTAGGAGAGCAAGATTATGCCATATGTTGCAATCATGTTGTCATTGTATTCTATGCTATCTTAAAACTCATTAGAACATTCTTTTGATATTTTAAGTAATAGTGTTCTTATTGAAAACAATAGACTAAAATGGAGATTGATAACTTAGTTATGTAAATGTTAGTCAAGTTTATCTTTGATCATTAGGTCATTCTTTAGAGATTGGTGTTTTATTATTCAATCAATAAATAGATCTAATTCTATTACCTTTAGCAAAAGATGAGACAAACAAGCAATAAGCAATGTGTAGAGACAATAAAACAAAACAAATGAAGAAGCTACTAAGAGAAAACAAAAAAAAAAGAGTTTAAGTATTAGGCACAAGAAGCTCAAATAGAGACCTATAGGTCTCTGGAAAATGTATGGAAAGAAATTCCCATACATTTTCCTTACCAGAGTCATTATTATAAAAAAAAAAAATAGCCTATGCTTTAAACAAATATATGGCCTCACCTTTCTGTCAGATGTGGGTCCCACCTTGGTCGCCACCCCAAAAGGGACCCAAAAGGGTCCCCTCAAAGAAATGAAATTGTTTACATAAAAATAAAATAAAAATTAAATTATAACAAAATTTATCTATTACAAAAGAAACCACTTACCCTTTTCACATGGGACACTTTTTAAAAGGGATTTTGTTTTTTTAAAAAAATTAAAATGAGTGTTGGGGGGTGAACATGGCCCCACTCCCCGTAACCCACACCCTTGGGATGCACTGCCCACGGTAGCCAACCCCTATGCTTGGTAGGGTACCGCACTGCCTTGGCAGTGCGGTACAATGCCAAGGGTAGGGTACCACACTATCAAGCGCATGCCCACCAGTCCCTTAGGGACTTTAAAAAATAAAGGTTGTTTTATTATTTTTTTAAAAGTTTTTTAAAAAGTTTTTTCAATTATTTATTTAATTTTAAATTTATTTAAAATTTAATTATTGTATGATAATTTGTTTTTGATAGAAAAAAGAAGCAAGAGGGTGTTGGTCCATGGTACGGAGAGACTAGAAGTACATTAATAGCATATTAATAGTACTAGTCCTATAGCAGTTCAACATCAGTAAGTCAACAAAAGTAAGAGTATCTAGTCTACCTCTATCAAAAACAAAATTAATGGTTCTTTTCAAAAATAACGAACTAGAGTATCTTAAGAAGATAATAAAATGCATAATAACAGTATCATGCCACGTAGGGATAGTCTAGAAAATAGATAAAGTAACCTTAACACAAGAAAGAAAAAAATAGAAACCAGGGCCACCATGCCTAAAACAAAGCAAAAACCTCATGGAAGCACCAGTAGCTACAGTCCCCTACCTAGACGTTTGGACATCAAGGTCGTAGCAGACTCCTCCTGCAAGAGTAGGAAAAGGTCTTTGTTGTCTTCATCAGCCTCTAGCTTGCCTCCAGCCAAATTCTCATGCATAGTGCATAGAGTCACCGCCGAAGCGTGCATGACTTTGAGGGTGAACTTGTTTGAATCAGCAATGAGGGATTTGATGTCCTGCATGTCCTTCTTGAGGCCATAGATCTCATTGTCAATCTCTGAAAACTTCAGCTTAAGGGATACCTTAAATCTGTCATTCCCATCCAAAGCCACTGAATTGTGCTTAGGAGGGGGGACTTGGTCTGCTAGTCATGGGGGGAGGGAGGGGTTGGGTTATTTCTACAGGGAATATCCTCCATATTAGGCTCAAGGTTCAGGGGGGAGTGGTGCTAGTCCTATGCGAGCTCAAGTGATCATCGGAGGAGCCCTCAATTGACTAAGTGGAAGTAGAGGTGCCATCTTCTGAAAGGGATCTCTCCTTTGAAACCGTTTCCCTGATTCTTATTTTTCATTTCTCCTTGGCAACTCTGTTAGTGTTGTGGACTATATACATAACTAATAAATAATACAATTATGCATGAAATGACTATAGGGGTGGCGTAATAGGAAAGATAAACCTTGTTAGTCAAATGGTTAAGATTAATATCTAATATTAGATTATCTTTATAACCTTGGTAGTGGATTTGCATGTATTGATGCGTCATTATAACTTTTAAACCTAAAATGGATTCATGAAGGGATATGCAAACTAATCTTGTAAGATAAATTATGGATATGGAATTTAACAAGGGAATTGTATGTTGTAGGGTCTAGCTCATACAAATTCAAATTCTATACCTATGGTTATGAATTTAATCCATTAGTACAACACTAACATATTAATACTTCTAAGCACCCATCTAGGGTTTAATGAAAAAGTAAATATGCTATTAAAAAAACCCACGGAAGAATCATCTCCTCCTCAAACCAAATCTCTTCACATAGGAGATAATTGCACATCATACTCCCTTCGTGTCATACCTCACTAACTCAATAGGGATCTAGGGATCTATGATTCAGATAACTAAACCCTAGGTTATGGTTGGCTTTACTATAGTCAACTTATTCTCTAAACCAATGAACATGACCATCAAACAACTCGTTAAAAAAAAAAAATGGTGCATTTTTGCATGATTATTTTTGGGCATGACAACCATAGACAAAATTCTAACCCTACCATAAACCTAACCCTAACATTAAACATTAACACCAAATCCTAAATGTAACTATAATCATAGCCATAAGCCTAAACCCTAACTCTAACCATAATCATACTCATTAAAGGCTAAACCCTAATCATAAATTCTAAAATATAATTGTAAATGATAACCATAATCCTAACAGTGATTCTAATCTTAAATCCTAATCTTCACCCTAACACTAAGCCAAACCATAAAAATAAACCAAATCCTAATCCTAATTATAATCTTAACCTTAATCCTAATCTTGACCCTAACACTAACCCAAACCATAGCTCTAGGTTTACTCTTGACCCTAATACTAACCCAAACCATAGGCCTAGTTTTAACACTAACCCTATTTACGTTGATGAACCTAATTATTACCATAACACTAATTGTTACCACAACCCTACCACTAACCTTAACTGTAATATATATGCTGAGACTAATCCTTCTCAAGGTGCCTATTTTCATCAACCCTAACCTATACAAATCTTGCAAATTGATGAAAATAGGTGCCTTGATTAGGATTATTGTCGACTATTATATATATAGGTATATATAAGCTAGTTATTAATAAATGTTAATAAATATAGCATCGAAAAAAGGAAGAACTTCCATTTAGGACTGGTTTAGCCCTCTGAGTAAGTGGTTTGGGGTCATGTCGAATGCCTTGAATAGGTCTTTGACTTGTTTCTGGCTTTTTCCCCTATTCTACCCCATTTTCCACTTCTTTTCTGCATAATTCTAGCATCCTAACCTAAAACCCTAAGATTCTTGACCTCAGGGTCAATGTCAACCTTCTAGGTCAAGGTCAACCTCAACCCTGACCTAGGTCAAGGTCAACCTCGACCTTGACCTAAGGTCCAAAATTCAAGATCCCAAAGTTTCCAGATGTCAAGTTTCGGAAACATTTATTTTTCACTTCTAGGTCGACTATTTCGAGCTTCAAAATGGTAAGCTCTTAAATTATATTTAATTTAGGTCAATTTCTATGGGTTAAGGTTTAAATTGGAATTTAATTCTCCTATGTCGGCCTCTCTAGAAGTTTGTGCCCTAGATTAGTATAAAAGGAAGCCTTCCTCTCTCATTTCCATCCATCTTTTCAATCATCTCTTTTTGGCAATCAAGTAAGCACTCTCAATCAAGGAAGCATTCAAGAAATCATCTACATTCAAGTATTCAAGTTCTCCATTGAAGATCAACGATTCAAGCATTCAAGCCTTTAGAGGGATTTGGTTCAAGCATTCAAGATTCATCATTCAAACCCTAGATCTATCAATCATGGTGGTGTCATCTTCCTTCAACATCCTTTGTTCATCTTCAAGATCTATTCATTCTCTCTTCAAGGTGGATTCCAAGCATACAATCATGGAGGTTTTGATTTACGTTTGTTAGTGTCGAGTCCAAGCTTTCATATCAACATACTTATTTACATTACAAATATAATTACATATCTATTGAATATCATAGCTTCATTTTTAGATCTACTTCTACTACTTTCTAGCATTCTCTATTTCAATTATATTTTTAAGGTTGATTCTAAATGGGGGTTTGAATAAGGAAAACCTTTCATCAAAAGAACACAACCATTTTTCTTACAGGAACAGGTATAGAACATTGAATTATAGTGCAGATCTGGACACCCTTTTTGACAAACTTTCAGGATCCATGAACAAAATTTATGTTGGAGCAATGTAGGTCAAGGTCGACATAAAGGGGAATGATTGTGCCCCCATATTTAGGTCAAGGTTGACCTTTTCCAAAAATGTAGAAGGTTTATGGGTTTTCTCTATCTCTATATTTCCAGGCCAGATTTGGTTGTAGAATTTCCTGAAAATGAGTACAAACACTAGAAAATAGTGATTTCCATATCTGCTACCTTTCAAGATAAGTGTTTATGTTTTATTAAGTTTTATATGTCCACAAAATTTTCCATCACACACATCATATTCTCAATCCACACACTCCACATAGATATTAAAATATATCCCCATATATTTTTATATCTTACATTTTGGTGAACCTGCGATAGACAACTCTTTCTTTTTGGAGTTAGATGCTTTGCTTCTTTTCCTTTAGATCAGTTTTCTTTTATGCTCTTTCATTTTAAAATTCAAAAAACTAAAAAATCTATATACTCTACAAAATACAAATATATTTCTTGCATTTCATTTACTATGAAGATTTTTAAGATGCTTTGGTCTGTGGCTATTTTCCTTATTATTCTCCTCTTAGCATCTCTTTATAGTACTTATGATTTTTATGAAAGTATCATCCATTTCATTATGTTTTTCACTCTTCATGTTTCACTTTCTTATGCTATTGTGAGATTGGCTGATACTAGTTTTCCTACTTTGAAAACTTTCATTAAAGATTTATGTGGCAGACTTTTTTCTCTTTTGGATTATGTGAAGAACTTGGTAGATGATACACCATCTCCTAATCTTCCTAATCCTAAACCTATCCTTCCTAATCTAGTTCCTAATCTTCCTAATCCTAATCCTATCCTTCCTAATCTGATTCCTAACATTCCTAATGTGCCTAATTCTCCATCTTCTATTCCTAGTTCTTCCCATACTTATGATGAGGCTCAAACTCTGATTCATGATGCAAATGTGCAATAATTTTTGGATTTACCTTCCCCTTCTTATTTGATCCAAGATGATATTAAAGGGAAGAGAAAAGAAAGTTATTCTAAACCTATTATTCCACCTTATACAACCTTTTCTTATGATGATAATAAACAATCACCTCCAGCAGAAACTTTACAAGATATGTACACTATAGGATATAATATGATGGCTAAACAAGGTTATAAGGGTTTAGGGCTTGGTGATAATGAACATGGTATTAAGTATCTAGTTTGGATGCAAGGGCATTATAGGGTATTGGGTGAATCTGCATGGAGGTGTGTTGTTTTTGTTCTATGGTACTCAGTTGCAACTTTAATTGACGGTCTCAGTTATTGAAGGAAGCTCAGTCGTGAAAGGAAATCAGTGAAACTTCTTGTACTCAGTAGAACTTATGCTTGGTGATGCCTGTGTTGCTCAGTGTTTCTTGGCTTGGTTGTTTCTCTGGTGCTCAGTAGTTCTAGTTTACCGACTGAAGTTCTTAACAGTTTGGTTGGCCGACTTGGTACATTTATTGAAAGTAGCTTTTGTTGTATTGTCCTATGTAGATCTTAAGGCTGACATGGAGAATTAAATGTTTGTAAGGCTAATTATGAGTTGACTGTTATTGCATTTAATATTTGTTTGTATTAGCAACTGACTTGGCTTAGGAGTTAATTAGGTCATCCAGCTGACTTGTGGCTGAAGATTAGTATTTAAGGAGTGTTTGGGTAGTTGTTTAGGCATGAGATTTGGGGGAAGATAGAAGATTAGATCTAGATCCTGTGAGATTTTCAAGATGATATTGTTATCTGATAGTTTTTCATAACAGAGCTAGTTTTTTGCATACTTGGAGACAAGGAGAATTCTTGGAGGCTTGCGATCTCAAGTTTAGATCTACCTTAGTGTTTCCATTAGTTGTTGATTGTTTCAGAGCTAGACTAGCTAGGAGATTGTAGAACTGTTTCTTGATTATAATTGACCATGACCTGGAAGGCGTTATAGCCGAGTATGTTAATGAAAATTCAATTGAAAACATTTTCTTGTTGAGTAATTCTGCATTGTGGTGTTTGGCTTCTTTTGAGGATTGTCCTTAATTGGATCCTCCTTATTTGTCCTGCGTCAAGTTCATATATCCCCTAAATGAGATATGTGTTGACTTGGCTTTCCGCTATCTCAATTTAAGGTTCTTAATTTTGATCATCATCCTCCTCTTCATGTTGTCCTTCCAACACCTACCTTAGATTACCTTGATACTCCTCAAGATGTGGCTAAGAAGGTGTATGTTTAGTTGATGAATTCCAAGAAAGAAATCTTTAAACCTATGCCGAAAGATGCTTTCTCTAAGTACAAATTTCATTTTCACTATAGTAATACACATTTACTTGCTAATTGTATGCATTTAAAGTTGTATATTAGAGAAAGAGTTTCTTTAGCAATTATATCCCACTCTAATATGATTTTACAATTCCTTCCAAATTTTGATAAGGGGTATCCCCTTGACTCTTCCAAAATGTAGATGTTTTCTCCTCTTGTCTTTTGACTAGGGGGAAAGAGGTATTTCTTCCAGTTCCCTAGGATCCATTATGCACTTACCATGTATCTTGTTTTGAGCTTAATTGGTTATCTTTTCTATATTCTATCCCTATGGTTTTGTATTATGTTCATAATCATCCATAGATCTCTTATTCAAGATATCTTTTCTAAAGACATTTTTTTTGAAAAAGTATCTCTTGCTTTCATACCTAGGGGGAAAGGTCTTCCTTCTTTCTCTATCTAGGGATCTTCTTTCCCTAGATTAGTGGCATTTGTTTATTTTGCAACATTATTTTAATATACTGACTGCGGTTTTGGCTATGGATATCCTTTTATGTGAGAGGTTGTTGTCCTAGGTCATCACCTCTTATTTATTTTTCAAATTATGTTCTTTATAAATGCTTTCCCTTTCTATAGGGTTAAAGTTTGATTCCTTTGTTCCAAGATTCCTCTTCCTCTTCATTACAGGGGGCTTGATGATTGAATCTCTGGTCCCTCTTGGTTTCTTTGAAAGATGATATTTTATCTAAAGAACTCCTCTATGGTGGAGGTCTTGTTGATAAGATCTATTTCTCTTTGAGGATCCTTTTTCCATAAGTGACATATCATTTTAATGATTATCTATGCTCTTGGATGTAAGGATCAATGCCCTTCACTAAGAATATAGTGTACATTGTTGTTAACAAGATATCTCCTTACCTTGTGAAGTAGGTATCCTCCTTCTCTTCCTTATCATATCTAGTAGACAACCACAATAAGGAGGGGGGCATATATAGGGTCTCCCTTATGCTGCATTTTCAAATTTTCAATATGCTAAATCCTCAGAAGGTAACACACATAAGTTGCTAATTCCTGAAGAGACATGTATTTTTTAAATTTTTAATATGCTAAATCTTCTAAATTTAATGCACACAAGATGCTATATCCTAAAGAGGCACACATTTTTAATTTCAAATATGCTAAATCCTCTGAAGGTAATGAACATAAGTTGCTAAATCTTGAAGAGACACTCATTTTATATTCCATAGTGATACGAGAATGTCGATCTATGGGTATTCCAAAAGCTATCACAAGATGCATTACAACTGCAAAGAACAGTTTATTGGTGAAATATCAAGTTTTGCTACCTGTTAGGCTCTCCCTCCTTGGTGATTCATGGTAAGGTGGGCATCTTACTAGGCGAGGTAATCACTCTCTCTTTTCTCTCTTTTCGCATTCATGCTAGTAGGATTAGATCATGAATTTATGTTATTTATAGTGTTTCTCTTGTCTTTCTTATGTAATCATTTATGCTTTTATGATAGCTTTCCAAACATTATATTAGTATAGGAGCTTGCATTTCATAGCAAGGTTTCCTTTGCTAGTTGATTTGGGTTTTTTTTGTACTAACCCCTCTTTTTCTAGCTTTTAGCTTTGTCTTTGTTTTCTTTATATTTTGGCACCCTCGTGCGCATATGTGGAGGTAGAATCTTTGGCTTGGGGGCTCATATCCTCAACTAAGTGATATACAATCTCGTTATGAATCCACTAGGATCTTTCTTCTCCTTTACCAAGAGTTTTCATTGAATCCATACTCTTGCTAAAGTGGGGGCTAAATGTAGCATTTAAAAATGGGAGGACTTCCATTTAGGATTGCTTTAGCCCTCTAAGTAAGCAGTTTGAGGTCATGTCAAATGCCTTGAATAGGACTTTGACTTATTTCTGGCTTTTTCCCTATCCTACCCCATTTTCCACTTCTATTCTGCATAATTCTAGTATCCTGACTTGAAACCTTGAGATTCTTGACCTCAAGGTCAATGTTGACCTTCTATGTCAAGTTTGGCCTAACCTAGGTCAAGGTTGATCTCAACCTTGACTCAAGGTCCAAAATTCAATAACCCAAAGTTTTGAGATGTCAGGTTTTGGAAAGATTTATTTCCCACTTCTGGGTTGGTTTTTTCAGGCTTCAGAATGATAAGCTCTTAAATTATATTTAATTTAGGTCCATTTCTAGGGTTTAAGGTTTAAATGGGAATTTAATTCTCCTATGTTCACCTCTCGAGAAGTTTTTGCACTAGACTAGTATAAAAGGAATCCTTCCTCTCTCATTTCCCTCCATCTTTTCAATTGTCTCTTTTTGGTAATCAAGTAAGCACTCTCAATCAAGGAAGCATTCAAGAAATCATCTACATTCAAGTATTCAAGCTCTCCATTAAAGATCAAGGATTCAAACATTCAAGCCTTTGGAGGGATTTGATTCAAGCATTCAAGATTCATCATTCAAACCCTAGATCTATCCATTATGGTGGTGTGATCTTCCTCCAAGATCCTTTGTTCATCTTCAAGATTTATTCATTCTCCCTTCAAGTTGGATTCAAGGTATATAGTCATGGAGGTTTTGATTTACATTAGTTAGTGTTGAGTCCAAGCTTTCATATCAACATACTTATTTACATTTCAAATACAATTGCATATCTATTGAATATCATAGCTTCGTTGTTAGATCTACTTCTACTACTTGCTAGCATTCTCTATTTCAATTCTATTTTTAATGTTGATTCCAAATTAGGGTTTGACCAAGGTAAACCCCTCATTCAAACAAAAAAAACCATTTTTCTTGCATGAACAAATACGAAACAAGGATTTACAGTGCAAATATGGATACCCTTTTTGACAAACTCTCGGGATCTATGAACATAATTTTTGTCACAGCACCACATGTCAAGGTTGACATAAAGGGGCATGATTATGCCCCCGTATTTATGTCAAGTTCAACCTTTTCTAGAAAATTAGAACGTTTCTCAGTTTTCTCTATCTCTATGTTTCCAGTCCAGATCCGGTTGCAGAATTTCCTGAAACTGAGTACATACACCAGAAAATAGTGATTTCTGAATCTGCTACCTTTCAAGATAAGTGTTTATGTTTTATTAAGTTTTGTATGTCCACAAAATTTTCCATCACACACATCATATTCTAAACCCACACTCTAGACATAGATATAAAAATATATCTTCATATATTTTTATATCTTACAATAAATAAATAAATATAGATGTGTATAAATATTTGTAAATGTGTATAAATATGTTTAAATATTTTTAAATATTTATAAATGTGTATAAATATGTATAAATTTGTATAAATTTGTAGAAATATGTATAAATATATATAAATCTTTATAACTATGTAGATATATATATATAGATATTTATAAATAGGAATACATGTCTATAAAAATATGAAAAATGTGTATATATATACACATATGTATATATGTATGTAGATATATATGTGTGTGTGTGTGTCTATATATATATATATATATATATATATATATATATATATATATATAAACATTTATAAATGTGTATAAATCTATATATATTAGATATGTATAAATATGTATAAATATTTATAATTATTTATAAAAGTGTACAAATATTTATAAATGTGTACATACAAGTGTATAAGTATCTTTAAATATTTATAAATGTGTATAAATGTATATAAATATTTATAAATATTTATATTGTTAATATGATTTAGAACAATAGAGAGGGGGGGTGAATCAATTGTTCTCAGGTCCTGATGTATAAAACAATCTCAAAAAAACTTATCCTTAAATCAGATCCAAAACCAAAACAAACTCAGTCATCACTGATTCAATAATAGAAACATCTAACAATGTAGTCCACTACCCAGCTGTAACTTAACTTGTAAAATATAGTAATGTTCAGATCTAAAGATTCACACAAGTATAAACACCAAGATTTATAGTTGAAACCCAATTTGGGAAAAACCACTTTGTAACATGCTACTATTATTTTCACTCTTCTGAAGTGTGCTCGGTAAAAAGCCAACCCTATCAAAGGTTACAATACACACTGTCAAATGTGACCCGGTTAAAGGATTTCAATCACCCTGTTAAAAGTGAGCCTAGTCATAGGACTTACATACACTCCATTAGAATGCAACCTTGTTCAAAGGATTTAACATATGACTATTAGATCAACCTCTATTAAAAGGATTTTGACTGTTACAATGGTGAGAAAGTAGCAGCAGTATTATCTGAAAAATATACAACTCACTTTGCAAATATCAGATCCAATTCCATACACTAATGTTGGTTTAATGACTTCAAAACTTTTCCATTTCCATCTCTGATCTGCTCGGAACTTTTCTTCAAGCAATCACCACCATTCTCCTTCAGCCTTTTCTACTTATTCAGTCAATAAAACTTTCCTCTTCCAGAATTCTTTGTTCACCATGTACATACATATCACAATGTTTAGGGTCCCTTATATTTTCCTCAATTAGGTTAACTCATCTTTTGTTGCTCAATCTCATTCATAGATCTTAGGGTTAGGTCAGATTCATTGAATCTACCCATTTTATGTTCTTCGGCTCCTTTTTTAGAATCATCTCAAATCTCTTAAAGATTTATAATAAAACATTTTATAATGCATTTAATGCTTCCAAACAGTCAATAAATAAAGTCAACACATTTTACATAATCCAAGAATTCAACAATGTCGGCTCCAAAATTAAATTCTCTTCAAATATAAAATTGTTGAGGCTCGGTCAATACTATGATTGTTCACTCGGTCTTCATGTAGAATGCTCGGTCATTACTAAAACTATTTCCTCGGCTTGCACTATCTTCCTCGACAATTTACTGATGCTTGGTCGACACTATAATTTTTCTCGACATATACTAACTCGATCAACACTAACATCACTCAACTTAAACATGGTTTTTCCATTATTTGCTCGGTTAAGCCTACTAGTTTAGTCTTCAGTCTTATTAAGATAAACAATACATTATTTCATCATAGTGCAACATAGTCAAGTACACTTTGTAATATCAAGATAACTTAACCTTTCCCTAGGTTCTATTGTTACCAACCTTGCTTAGCCCCTTAGCAACACTCAAATAGATATAGTACTTTCCTAAGTAGCAATAGTCTTACTAATTAAGGTTTGACATCAATGGCAATACAAAAATTGTTTCAATTTAGTTTCCAACAATCTCCCTCTTTGGCATTGATGGCAACACCATATGATATCACCTGAATAACACATGGATTACCAACCAATCCAAAATCTTATCTGTCCATCAGAAACTTATTTTTAATATCCTTAGCTTCATTTTGATTCAGAGTCCTGTAAGCCTCACTTCTATGATCGTTAAAAGTATTCAGATCTCCCTCTATCCTAATTCTTCATTTTAGTTCATCATCCTCTTTCCTTTTTCCTTTTAGTTCCATCAACTCATCAACTCTTTCAGTATCATGTGTTATCATATCAGTACATTCTCCCTCTTTGACAAAAATGCCAAAGCAACAACCAAAACATACATCCATCAGATGTAGATAATATTTGTGTAGCTCAGTGTTTCTCCCTCTGTCATCTTGCTTATGACTAATTCCTTATTTTTTCTTCTCTTCACAACTCTAGGCCAGCCCTAAAGTGTGACAATCTTCTGCATCAATTTGTCAAATGTTCTACTGTAGCACACTTGATGCAGTGCTCCTAGCTTGTCTAGGTAGCCTCAGTTAGGGGAAGAACCCCTAATTGACTTCTCAAATACTCATGAGCTTCTCTGGGTAAAGCTTTAGTGAATATGTCTGCTAATTGTTCTTTTGTATTCACATATTCCATTTGGACTTCATTGTCTTGTACTAATTCTCTCAAGTAGTGATACTTGATTGCAATGTGTTTGGTCTTAGTGTGCATCAATAGATTCTTAGAAATATTGATAGCACTTGTGTTGTCACAAAAAATAACAATGGGTTCAGTGATTTCTTCTTTCATGCCTATCAACAATTGTTTTATCCATACCAAGTTTGAACAGTTTACTACAACAGCAACATACTCAGCCTCAGCAGTAGATTGGGAAATGCAATTTTGTTTCTTGCTTGTATAGGAGACTAATCTCTATCCAAGAAATAAATCTCCACCACTTGTCCTCTTTTTGTCATCTACATTTCCTGCCCAATCAGCATCTGTATAAACTCAGAGTTCAAATTTGTCATCCTTCTTATAATATAGACCATAGTCAACAGTTCCTTTCAAGTATCTCATAATTCTTTTCATGGCCATCATATGTGTTTCCTTAGGATTGGCAGAAAATCTTGCCACAATCCAAATAGCTAATGCAATATCTGGTCTGTTGTGTATAGCATACTGTAATTTTCCAATCATGGATCTGTATAGAGTTTGATTCACTTCTGCAGCATCATCATTCTTAGATAACTTGTGCCCAGTAACCTTAGGAGTTCCCATTGGTTTAGCATCTTCCATCCCAAAAGTTTTTAGTATTTCATTAACATACTTTGATTGTGTAATGAAAATTCCATTCTTCTTCTGATATCCTTGTAAACCAACAAAGAATTTGATCTCACCAAACATACTCATTTCAAATTCAGTTTGCATTTTGTTTGAGAAAATTTTACATAATGCATCTTGTCCACCAAAAATAATGTCATCAACAAAAAATTTTGCTAACAAGATACCTTTACCTTCTTCATCCTTCATGTACAGATTGCTTGTGTCATTTGTTCTTGAAAATCCAATCTATATCAAGTAGTTGTGCAACCTCTCATACCATGCTCTAGGTGCTTGCTTCAATCCATATAATGCTTTGTTCAGTTTGCACACCATGTGTATTCTATTTGGATCAATAAAACCTTTTGGTTGTTCTATGTAAACTTCTTCTTCTAGTATACCATTCAAAAATGCAGACTTGACATCTATTTGATATACCTTGAAATCTTTATAAGCAGCATATGCAAGTAGAGTTCTTACTCCTTCCAATCTAGCTATAGGGGAAAATGTCTCCCCATAATCTATTCCTTCTTGTGTGTAGCCTTTGCATACTAGCCTAGCTTTGTTCCTAGTGATTTCACCATTTTCATTCATCTTATTTTGAAATACCCACTTTGTTCCTATAACATTCTTATTTTCAGGTCTCCGCACCAGAGTCCAAGTATCATTCTTCTCAATTTGGTCAATTTCTTCATTCATTGCTTGTATCTAGTCTTCATTCTCCAATGCTTCTCTAGTTGTCTTCGGTTCAAATTCACATAGTAGACATGTTGGATCCTTAGTCTCAGTTCTAGTCTAGCTTCCAGTATCTTTGTCTCCAATTATCTATTCAGGCTTATGATGTCTTCTCACATATTTTGCCAAAATAGGTTTAGTTGTTCTCTCCTCTATTTCATCATGTTCCTCAACAAGATTGTTAGATTCAACTTTAGAATGCTTGGCAACCTTTTCTTGATACTCAATGGCATTTTCTTGTAGCTTGGCATGTTCTTGTTCTCTCTCGGCACTATTTTCCTGACACGCAGTAGCTTCTGTCTATCACTCTACATTGCTTACCCAAGACTCGGCATTAGGTGCAAGTCTGTTACTTACCTCTTCTTCTTCTTCAATGTACAGAAAAGATCTATAATCTTCTGGTTCTCTTTTACTGTTAGCTTCATTTCTTTTTGCATACTCATCAATTTTGACATTCACACTTTCCACAATTTTGTTAGTGTTAGAGTTCAAACACGTATAAGCTTTACTTTTTGTAGAGTACCCTAGGAATATGCCTTCATCACTCTTAGCATCAAACTTTCCATTCCTAGTGTCTTTTAATATATAGCACTTACTTCCAAAGATTCTAAAGTATTTAACACTCGGTGCATGCCCATGCCATAATTCATAAGGTGTTAGATTTGTACCTTTCTTGATCTATACCCGGTTAAGAGTGTAGACAACAGTGCTTATAGCTTCTTTCCAATATTTCTATGCCACATTCTTTACAATCATCAATGTCCTTGCACAATCCAAGATAGATCTGTTTCTCCTTTTTGCTATACCATTCTATGGAGGTGTTCTAGGTGCAAACATTTGTCTTTTAATTCCTCTATCATTGCAAAACAAATTAAATTCATTTGATGTAAATTCTCCACCTTGGTTAGAGCTAAGACATTTCAGGTTCCTACCTATCTCCTTTTCAACCTTAGCCAAATACCACTTAAAATATTAAAAAGCTTTAGATTTTTATTTTAGAAACATCACATGCATCATCCTAGTATGATCATCAACAAATAAGATAAAGTATCTAGCACCACAGTAACTTTGTACACCCATAGGTCCACAAAGGTTAGTATGAACCAAATCTAAAATGTTTTTAAAAGTAAAGGATTTTCTCTTAAAACTTGACTTTGTCATTTTTCCTAACTGGCATTCTTTGCAAATCACATTCTCAGGTTTCTTCAATCTAGGTAGACCTCTTACCTTTTTCTTCTTACTTATCTCTACCAGATTGTCAAAGTTAACTTGACATAGCCTTTTATGCCATAACCAAATATCATCAAGTTGTGCAATCAAACATGTTTCTTCAGATAGGTTGAGATAGAAAAAATTACCTCTAGTCTGATCTCCACTTCCAATCAGTTCTCCAACAGCATTAAATATTTTAGCTTTCTTGTGATGAAATTCCACTCGATAACTAGTTTTGTTAAGTTGAGCAACACTTAACAAATTGTAATTAAGACCTTCAACCCAATATGCATTTTCACAAGATATCTTATCAGTTAGTTTAATCAAACCTTTTCCTCTAATAGGACATGGTGCATCATTACCAAATTTTACACTTTTACCTCTATAATGATGTAAGGTCTCAAACTTATTTTTGTCACCAGTCATGTGATGTGAACAAACACTATCAATAATCCATTTATCATTCTTGTTCACATAGGATATCAATGCAGTTTTCTCATCCTCATCAGATTCATCTTTCATTTCCACATAAACTACCTCAATTTCAAAATCATCACTATCAGGGGCAGTCTCTTTTTCAGCAATGTAGCAAGATTTCTTACCTTTTCCCTTGTAGTCTCTGTTCTATTAGTAGCTTCTATCATCTTTTCTATCTTTATGTTTTCTTTTCCTTTCATCATCTTTATCCTTCCTATCAAGACATCTAGCAGCTATATGACCAACTTTATTACATGCAAAACATATGATAGGGAGTTTACCTTTATACTTTCCTTTTCCCCTTCTCAATCTTCTAGCCATAAGAGCTTCTAGATCTTCTAGGTCTTCATCAGAAGTGTCACTATCACTTTCACTATCACTTTCACTTTCACTTTCACTTTCACTTATGCATCTTTCTTTTTCTTTCCTTGGCTTGTTTAGAACTAGTTGTGACTTAAAAGTAGATTCAACATTTCCAATGCTTCCAACAGTGAAATTATTATAATTAGAGAGTTCAAAAGTAGTCATCTTACCAACCAAACTTTCCAAAGTAAGCACATTTGTAGAGTTAAATATAGATTCTTGAATAGCTAAAATCTTAATAGCATATATAGGACACAAGGTTCTTAGTACTTTCCCAATTATAGTTTCTTCATGAATAGTCCCATTAGCTCCTCTAATAGCATTCACAACTTCTTTTATTCTACTACAATATTGTACAATGTTTTCACCTTCTTGCATTCTCATTTCCTCAAACTTACCTCTAAGGCTCTCGGCCTTTGCTTTCAACAAATTTAAGTCACCAGCATAGATCCTTGCAAGAGTGTCCCACATATCCTTTGCAGTTTTGCCGTCCTTAATGTCCTCAAATTCCAGATAGCTTAGGGCAGATGCAATTTCTAGCATTGCCTGATTATGTTCTTGATTAGCTCTCATTTCTTTGGTAGTCAAAGGTGTGATAGGTGAGACATAACTATTCTCAATGTAGTACTTTGTAGAGTCACCAATACTAGCCAGATGTAGTTTCATCAAGCTTTGCCATGCAAGGAAATTTTCCTTATTTAGCTTTGGTACCTCCTTCTTATACATCTTGATCATTTGCTTCAAGCCCCTTTAAACTAGATATCTGTCAACACTAATAATAAGAAACTTAGCTCTGATACCAATTGTTAATATGATTTAGAATAATAGAGAGGGGGGGTGAATCAGTTGTTCTTAGGTCCTGATGTATAAAACAATCTCAAAAAATATTATCCTTAAATCAGATCCAAAACCAAAACAAACTCGGTCATCACTGATTCAATAATAGAAATAGCTAACAATGCATTCCACTACCCAGTTGTAACTTAACTTGTAAAATATAGTAATGTTTAGATCTAAACATTCACACAAGTATAAACACTAGGATTTATAGTGGAAACCTAATTTGCGAAAAACCACTTTGTAACATGCTACTATTATTTTCACTCTTCTGAAGTGAGCTCGGTAAAAAGCCAACCTGGTGCTGGAGCACCCTTCTAAGGGCTCCCACCAACCAAATTTTTTTGTGAAGAACTTCTTTAATGAAGCATGTAAATAAAAATAAGAGCTTAAAGCTCATTTTGTGCGTCTAGGCCTAGTCTAGGTCCTAGAAGTTTAGTTGGTCTTTCAATATGAATGGCACAATGATTCAGGTAATGTTGTCATCCTAAGATCATTAGATAGCTAGGTGCTTAGAGGTCTTAGGTTGTGTGTTTGGTAGATTTATGAGCACAAGAGTTCCTTGGAAAGACCTTGAAATGGTCTTGGTGATGTAAGAGCCAAAGTTGCTTCAAAGTTGCTAGCAACTTTTCAAAAGTTGCTTAGCAACTTTTCCTATGAAGGTTTTAACCCTACCTACATGGCTAAAGAGCCCTAAAAACACACTCACACCAAGGAGGAGGATATAAAAGACTTGACAAACCCTAATTTAGTTGGTTGGATGTCATTTGGTATGATTTTGTAGGGAAACACCAATCTGAACTGTGAAATCTGTGAATAGTCAAGGCTATTTTGGCTTGTTTTAATGTGAATAGGAAGAGTACTATTGAACCTTGTAGTGTGTGATGTAATTAGTGCTTTATCTTTCAAATTTATGTGTGTGGTTTGAATCTTTCAAGCTTTAGTAGACTTTTTTGTTCATTTCTTGTTTGTAACTAGTTCTCTGCTAGTTTGGAGACACATGTACATATAGGTCTGTAACTTTTGTTTCCATTGTGGGAAATCCATGGAATCTTGGATTCTAAAGCTATAGAACCTACTTTGTAACACTATGTCTACAAGGCCCTTGAATGATAGTGCAAACATTTGTTTGACAAAGCCCTAGGTGAGCTAAGGCAAAGCCCAGCTAGGAGCAAGCAGCAATGTAGAGGCTCTTGTTGACAGAAGAGTGAGTTTCAAAGGAAGCCATTTTGAGGGATGCAAGATACATGACTAAAGGGTAAGTTTTGTGGAGGAGAGGTTTTGAAAAAGTCTATGAGTGGTGCTACTATAGACTTTAGCACTGTGACCCTAAAAACCCCACATAGCCCTTAAAACCCTCTATTTTGGTTTAGGCATTGTACAGCTTGGTGGTGGCTTGAGACCCCAAAAATAATTGAGGTCTAGTCATATGAAGTGGATTTTCTTAAGAATATAAGGTTTTATTCTTTGAGGGGAAGGAGGCAAAAGCCCTACAAAACTGGAAGGAGGCCTAATTGGCACTTCCTTGTAGCCCTGATTTGCAAAGAAACTCCAAAATCAGGTGAAGACCCAACTTAGCCAATGCATGGAAGAGGTGTCAAATGACTCAAAAACACCTTGGAACTCACCAAATCCTCTTTTGGAGCTTGGGAATGAAGTAGAACCCTAGAAGACCCTTATAAGCCTATGTAAGGGAATGAAGCTAGAAGCTAGAGTTTGGAATGTTGCAAGGACAAATAACTAAACTTGGTGGTCAAGCTACATAGGTCAGGGGGTCCTTGAATGTATAAGGTATCATATAGGCCAATAACATGTGTTAGGAGTACACTTGGGTGCTTGGGCAAGGATCAGAGCATAGAATAGCTAGTCTATCCTAGCCTCCCCATCAGATTGGTATCAGAGCTTCTTAAGGCTTGGGAAGTGAATAGTGGATGTTTAAACCATCAAAAGAATTAGTTGTATCATCACACAACTAGAAAATGGTGACTAATGCAAAGCTTTCTAAGAAGGTGGAAGATCAGGAGGAAGCTAATAGACTCCTACATGAAAGATTGGTGCAAATGGAGCAACTCTTGGATGATGTCCAAGAAAAACCAGATAAGGTGAAAGATAGGATGGAGGAGTAGGATGCTAAAGGGAAAGAGACAACCATTGATGATGATGTACCTACACCTGATCCTCCAACTTAAGATGAGAAATTTCTTAAAGCCCTGAAGGCTATCACAAGCAAGGCACTTGAAGGTGTCCCATTACTGATTGGTAGGATGGATACAGAGCTTGTGATACAATGGATTGAAGGCATGGAGAATCACTTTGAATGTGAAGAGATCTCAGAGGAATAGAAGGTCAAAGTGGTGAAATCTAGGTTGAGAGGACAAGCTTTAACCTGGTGGAACTACCTGCAAGATGAAAGGGAGAAAGAGGGAAAGAATCCAATCTCTAATTGGAAAGAAATGGTGAATAAAGTGAAGGAAGCATACTTACCAGCAGATTATGAAATACAATAGCATAGGAAGAGGTTGAATCTTAGATAGAAGGATATGGATGTAGCCACCTACATTGAAGAGTTCCACAAGTTGAGCTTGAGATCCAAGATCAAAGAAGAAAGTGTCAAAGTAGCAAGGTACCTAAGTGGTCTAAAATGGAGCATAACAGAGGAGATGAGTTTGTTCACTCCCACCACTATACTTGGATGTCATCATATGGCACAAAATCTTGAAGATAAACAAAGAAGAAAGCAAGAACCTAACTCCAAAAATAGGGGAAGAGGTAGAGACTCTAGAGGGGGTCAAAGAGGAGGTTCTAGTAGAGGTGGTGAATGAAGAAGCCAAGGGAGAGAAGAATTTTGGAACAAAGTTTAGAAATTAGTACAAGAGTATCTTATGGTAGAGGAAGAGGTTCTCAAGGAAATAGAGGAAGAGGAGCAGGAAGAAGAAGCTCCTACTTTGCCACCATGAAGTGCTGTCAGTGTGGATAGCTTGGACACCCTACCTATAGGTGTCCTAATAAACCATGAACCTCAAATAATGAGAAGAGGGTAGCCTATACCCAAGAAGACAATAGAAGCTCATGCACTAATGAAGTCAGCAAATTAGAATCAGAAATGGGGGAGAACTTAATGTTCAGGGGGGTACTTATAAGGCAGCCTAATCAAGGTGAACCCAAGCAAAGGAGGGATCTTTTTAGGGTTAGATGCAAGATATAAGGCAAAGTATGCAAGGTTATATAAGATTCAGGGTCTACTGAGAACATTATAGCAGAGGAAATAGCAAAGAATCTTAAACTCACAAAGGTTCCACATGCAAATCCTTACAAGGTGACTTGGTTGGACAAGGAGCAAAGTGTGCTAGTTAATGAGAAAACATGGGTGGATTTTTCAATTGGAGGCTATAAAGACAAAGTTCTTTGTGATGTCTTACCCATGGATGCATGTCATCTTCTATTGGGAAGACCATGGAAATTTTATAGGAAGGTGATCTATGATGGAGAAGAGAACTCCATTTCTTTCAAGAAAGATGGAAAAACATTCAAAATTCAGTCCATAACTGAGAATGAAGAAGGTACTTCTTCTAGAACACCTAGTGTGTTGCTTAGTAGTGGTAAGGAGTTTCTACATGCACTACATGATGAGGAGACCATATGATGTGCTATCATGGTGAAGCTAAAGGAGGAGGACAAGAAGTTGCAGGCAGAACTACCATTGGAAGTGCAGAAAATGCTAGAAGAATTCAGAGATATAGTAAGTGATGGAACCCCTACCACCTTACCTCCAAGAAGATCTATAAGTCATCAAATTGACTTTGTACCTGGTGCATCTTTGCCTAATAAAGAAGCCTACAAGCTTACCCCAGACTAGAATAAGGAAGTGGCAAGACAAGTGCAAGAGTTATTGGATCAAGGGCTGATCAAGAAGAGTATTAGTCCATGTCCAGTCCCAATGGTCTTAGCATCCAAGAAAGGTAAAAAATAGAGACTTTGCATAGATTCAAGGGCTATCAATAGGATCACTATCAGGTATATGTTCCCAATTCCAATAATAGAAGATCTGATGGATTGTTTAGGAGGTGCTATGTACTTCACCAAGCTAGATTTAAAGAGTGGCTATCACCAAATTAGAATCAAGGAGGGTGATGAGTGGAAGACCACTTTTAAGACCATAGATGGTTTTTATGAATGTCTTGTGATGCCATTTGGACTTAACAATGCCCCAAGAACCTTCATGAGGTTAATGAATGAGGTCTTGAAGGACTTCATAGGCAGATTTGTGGTTGTGTATCTAGATGATATACTCATCTATATCAAAACAAAAGAAGAGCATCTTGAGCACTTAAGGTTGGTTATAAGGAAGCTACATGAAGAGAAATTAGCCATCAACCTAGAAAATTTTGAGTTCATGCAGCAAGAGCTAGTTTATTTGGGCTTTGTAGTGTCCAAAGGTACTTTGAAAATGGACCCAAGCAAGGTGGAGGCAATCTTGAATTGGCCTGCCCCTAAAATAGGGACTGAAGTTAGAAGTTTTCATGGCTTGGTACAATTTTATAGAAAGTTTGTGGGGAACTTTAGTGGGATATGTGCACCAGTGCTAGACACCATCAAGGGAGGACTAAAAACTAAGTTAAAGTGGACTAAGCCATCTAAGAAAACATTCCAAACATTGAAGCAAGAGGTAGTTACCAAACCAATTCTACTCTTACCCACTTTTGATAAGTTGTTCACCATTGAATGTGATGCAAGTGGTGTAGTATTAGGGGGTGTATTGAGTTAGGAAGGAAGGCCTGTGGCATTCTTTAGTGAGAAACTCAATGAGGCAAAGAAGAAGTATTTAGCTTATGACTTGGAGTTGTATGCATTGGTACAATCTCTCAAGAAGTGGAGGCATTACCTTTTGCCAAAAGAATTTGTGGTGTTTACTGATAATCAAGCTTTAAGCTATATCAACACTTAGGAGAAGCTTAGTAACAAGAACTTGAAGTGGATGGAGTATCCCCAATCCTTTACCTTCACAATCAAGCACAAGAAAGGGCAGCTCAATAAGGTAGCAGATGCCTTGAGTAGGAAGTTATTGACTATCCAAGAGGTAAAACTACAAAGCATTGGAATAGAAGGTTTTAAAGACTTATATGAGGAGGATGAAGACTTATCACAAGCCTACAAGGTGTACCTAGAGTTTGAGAACCATTTCCATGGTGAGTTTGCAGATTACACCCTTCAAAATGGATTGTTGTTCGAAGGTAATTAGCTTTGTGTACCTAGAGGATCCATGAGGGAAAATCTAATTAAAGAGAAGCATAATGGTAGTCTTAGTGATCATTTTGGCATAAACAAAACATTGGAGTTATTACAGAGATACTACTTTTGGCCTAAGCTAGCAAGGGGTGTCAGGAGGTATGTAGAACAATGTGGAGTATGTCAAAGAGCTAAAGGAGGTTCAAGAAATGCATGCCTCTATCAACCTCTACCAATTCCAAGTAGGCCTTGGGAGTGTGTAAGTATGGACTTTGTGGTTGGACTCCCTAAAACCAAATTAGGTATGGATAGCATCTATGTTGTAGTAGATAGGTTTTCTAAAATGAGTCATTTCATTCCTTGTAAAACTACTTATGATGCAAGCTATGTAGCACATCTCTTATTCAAGGAGATAGTTAGGATTCATGGACTCCCTTTGAGTATTGTGTCAAATAGGGATAGCAAGTTCATGGGCCATTTTTGGCAAACCTTATGGAAAAGGCTAGGAACTAATCTCTCTTTCAGTTCGACATACCATCCTCAAACGGATGGTCAAACTAAGGTCATCAATAGGGTGCTTGGAAACTTGCTAAGGTCTTTGAAAAAGGATTATGGGTAGACTTAGGATCTTGTTATATCTCAGGCTGAATATGCTTACAATGACAGTGTAAACAGGACCACAGGAAGAAGTCCTTTTGAGATAGTCTATGGAAGACACCATAGAGGAGTGTGTGAGTTGAGCGACTTAGGTTCCATGGAGTTGAAGAGTGAACAAGCTGAAGATTTCACTCAAACTATCAAGGATGTGCAAGAGCAAGTGAAGAAGTCTATTTTGGAATCCACTCATAAACTCAAAGCTAAAGTGGATGAAAAGAGGAAAGAAGTATAGTTTTAGATTAGGGACTATGTTCTGGTCCATCTTAGCAAAGCAAGGATGCAGAAGGGCATGCCCACTAAGATACAAATGAGGAGAGTAGGCCCATGCAAGGTTCTAGCCAAATATGGAGAGAACGCCTACAAAGTGGAGTTTCCATCAGACTTAGCCATCTCACCAGTGTTTAATATTGCAGACCTGATCAGATTCAAGGGAGATATCAATCAGCAAGGTACAGCTCCACCAAAGGTACTGCAAGACATAGACACCAATGCATTGCCCAAGAAGAAGCCAGGCCAAGCAGAGAAGGTTTTGGAATCTAGAGTGAAGAAGACTATAAGGAATCAAGTTTACATGGAGCAACTGATCAAATGGAAGGGTCAGTCTCAATTTGAAGCCACCTAGATTGAGGAAGGATAGTTCAAGAAGTTTGCAATTGATTTGGCTCTTCTTGACCCAAAAGTGCCTAGTTGTGCTGAGGGGGAGTATGGTGCAAGATCACCCTTCTAAGGGCTCCCACCAACCAAATTTTTTTGTGAAGAACTTCTTTAATGAAGCATGTAAATAAAAATAAGAGATTAAAGCTCATTTTGTGTGTATAGGCCTAGTCTAGGTCCTAGAAGTTTAGTTGGTCTTTCAATATGAATGGCACAATGATTCAGGGAATGTTGTAATCCTGAGATCATTAGATAGATAGGAGCTTAGAGGTATTAGGCTATGTGTTTGGTAGAGTTATGAGCACAAGAGTGCCTTAGAAAGACCTTGAAATAGTCTTGGTGATGTAAGAGCCAAAGTTGCTCAAGTAACCAAAAGTTGCTTCAAAGTTGCTAGCAACTTTTCCTATGAAGGTTTTAAACCTACCTACATGGCTAAAGAGCCCTAAAAACACACTCACAGCAAGGAGGAGGATATAAAAGACTTGAAAAACCCTAATTTAGTTGGTTGGATGTCATTTGGTATGATTCTGTATGGAAACACCAGTCTAAACTGTGAAATCTGTGAACAGTCAAGGCTATTTTGGCTTGTTTTAATGTGAATAGGAAGAGAAATATTGAATCTTGGAGTGTATGATGTAATTAATGTTTTATCTTTCAAATTTATGTGTGTGGTTTGAATCTTTCAAGCTTTAGTAGACTATTTTGTTCATTTCTTGTTTGTAACTAGTTCTCTGCCAGTTTGGAGAGACATGTACATATAGGTCTGTAACTTTTGTTTCCACTATGGGAAATCCATGGAACCTTGGATTCTAAAGCTACAAACACTAATTTGTAACACTATATCTGCATGGCCCTTGAATGATAGTGCAAACATTTGTTTGACAAAGCCCTAGGTGAGCTAAGGCAAAGCTCGGCTAGGAGCAAGCAATAGTGTAGAGCCTCTTGTTGAGAGAGGAGTGAGTTTCAGAGGAATACCTTTTTATGGATGCAAGATACATAAATGAAGGATAATTTTTGTGGAGGAGAGGTTTTGAACAAGTCTAGAAGTGGTGTTGCTGTAGACTTCAGCACTGTGACCCTGAAAACCCCAAATAGCCCTTAAAACCCTCTATTTTGGCGCAGGCATTGTACAGCTTGGTGGTGGATTGAGACCCAAAAAAATCATTGAGGTATGGTCATATGAAGTGGATGTTCTTAAGAATGGAAGGTTTGAATCTCTAAGGGGAAGGAGGCAAAACTCCTACAAAACCAAAAGGAGGCCTAATTGGCACTTCCTTGTAGCCTTGATTTGCAAAGAAACTCCAAAATTGGTTAGAGACCCAACTTAGCCAATGCATGGAAGAGGTGTCAAATGACTCAAATACACCTTGGAACTCACTAAATCCTCTATT
Organism: Chamaecyparis obtusa; assembly: GCA_027943335.1. NCBI lineage: Eukaryota > Viridiplantae > Streptophyta > Pinopsida > Cupressales > Cupressaceae > Chamaecyparis > Chamaecyparis obtusa. The sequence continues at coordinate 597,562 of BSBK01004832.1, forward strand.
GGAGCTTTGGAATGAAGTAGAACCCTAGAAGACCCTTATAAGCCTATGTAAGGGAATGAAGCTAGAAGCTAGAGCTTGGAATGTTGCAAGGACAAATAGCTAAACTTGGTGGTCAAGCTAGGTAGGTTAGGGGGTCCTTGAATGTATAAGGTATATTATAGACCAATCAGAGGTGTCAAGAGCATAGCTGGGTCCTTGTGCAAGGATCAGAGCATAGACTAGCTAGTCTATCCTAGCCTCCCCATCACAACCCTGTCAAAGGTTACAATACACACTGTCAAATGTGCCTCGGTTAAAGGATTTCAATCACCCTGTTAAAAGTGAGCCTAGTCATAGGACTTACATACACTCCATTAGAATGCAAATTTGTTCAAAGGATTTAACATATGATTGTTAGGTCAACCTCTTTTAAAAGGATTTTGACTATTACAATGGTTAGAAAGTAGCAGCAGTATTATCTGAAAAATATACAACTCACTTTGCAAATATTAGATCTGATTCTATACACTAATGCTGGTTTACTGACTTTGAAAATTTCCCATTTCCATCTCTGATTTTCTCAGAACTTTTCTTCAAGCAATCACCACCATTCTCCTTTAGCATTTTCTTCTTATTCAGTCAATAAAACTTTCCTCTTCCAACATTCTTTGTTCACCATGTACATACATATCACAATGTTTAGGTTCCCTTATATTTTCCCCAATTAGGTTAACTCATCTTTTGCCACTCAATCTCATTCATAGATCTTAGGGTTAGGTCGGATTCATTGAATCTACCTATTTTATGTTCTTTGGCTCCTTTTCTAGAATCATCTCAAATCTCTTAAAGATTTACAATAAAACATTTTATAATGCATTTAATGCTTCCAAACAATCAATAAATAAAGTCAACATGTTTTACATAATCCAAGAATTCAATAATGTCGGCTCCAAAATTAAATTCTCTTCAAATATAAAATTGCTAATGCTCATTCAATACTATGATTGTTCATTCGGTCTTCATGTAGAATGCTCGGTCATTACTAAAACTGTTTCCTTGGCTTGCACTGTATTCCTCATTAATTTATTGATGCTCGGTCGACACTAACATCACTTAGCTTAAACATGATTTTTGCATTCTTTTCTTGGTTAAGCCTACCAGTTTAGTCTTCAGTCTTACTAAGATAAACAATACATTATCTCATCATAGTGCAACATAGTCGAGTACACTTTGTAATATCAAGATAACTCAACCTTTCCCTAGGTGCTATTGTTACCAACCTTTCTTAGCCCCTTAGCAACACTCAAATAGATATAGTACTATCTTAAGTAGCAAGAGTCTTACCAATTAAGGTTTGACATCAATGACAATACAACAACTATTTCAATTCAGTTTCCAACATATATGTGTATAACTATTTATAAATGTGTATAAATATTTATAAATGTGTATAAATATTGAATAGATTGGTGAGTTAACCAATTGCATGTATGAGTTAACTAATTGCATGAATGAGTCAACTAATTGGATGGATTAGAAGACTAAATTTATTGAATACTTTAACTGATTGCTGAGGGAGGAATTAACAATGTGGATTGAATAGTTAGGAGAGGGAATTGTGGAGTGAATTGAATGTCAGTGTGAGTTAGCTTTAGAGGAATAAATCATGATTAAATAAATCAAATAATTATTTTCTTGCACATGTGACGATTGATAAATGACAAATTAATATTTATTTATGAGAGGAGAATAATTAATTTAATTAAATAAATATAAAATTTAATTGTGATAGGAATTTGGATTTATTTATTACATAAACTCAATAATTAGAAAGAGTAAATATTAATTAAATATGGCTATTTAATTAATTGAATCACATAAAGAATAATTAAATAATGTTTATTTATTTAATTATTTATACACAAAAAATTGATTAATATTGATTGGATAATTAATAATTAAGCTAATTAATTAAAATCACTTAATTATAGAATTAAGGAGAAATGATGATTTTGACTTTAGAATATGGTTAAATGACAAAATCTTCTAGAACTGCCCATGAGCTTCTTTTCCCTTCTAATTCTCTCTTTAAATTGATGTCTTGGCTTCATTCAATCTCTCTCTCTCTCTCTCTCTCTCTCTCTCTCTAGTAAAAATATCTCTTGTCCTCTTACATTGTCTTGGCTTTCATAGCTCTCTTACTCTCTCATTTAATACAATAATCTCTTGCAACAATATACATAGTTCTTTTGGTCTTCCCACGCCTATTCTCTTATATCTTTCCATTTATCCTTTGACTTTGAGCATCTTGGGATTTATCACATCCCTTTTCTATAATCTATCTCATGTAATAGGGGTTTTCATCCACTAGAAGGATTTGTTTCTATTTGCATATCTCAATTAATAGGGATTTTCCCCGATCAAGCAAGGTTTGTTTCTATTATGTTATCATTTATCTATTTGTATTTTCAATCTATTTATCTATTTGACTATTGTGGAGGTAGAAACACCAAAGTATGAACTTGATTGAGGAAAGTCTCCAAACATCCCCAAACATTTTTCCTCTCTTGATTGTGTGTAGGTTCATTGGAAGAATTTAAATGCACAAGGGTTTGCATATGTTTTATTTATTTTATTTCTATTTATCTCTATTAATTAGTATATTTTATTCTATTTATGACTTTGGGTTTTGTAGGTTATCTAAGGAATAGGCCTATGTTTTTTCCATATTCTTGGTATTTTATATTTTGGTCCATATAGGACCACAACACGCCACACAAATGTCCACACCTCACGCAGGTGTCCTTAGTTGGGACATTCATATTTGGACCAAAGACTCTTTGTCATATGGTCTTTCAATTTCTCAAACCAAAATATTATTTTCATCTATAATAGGATATTTCTACTAGTTTATCTAGTTTGAAGGTATTTGAATGTATGTTGTGAAATTGGCTCTCAAGGGAACATAATTTCCTTTTGAAAGGGTCAAATTTACAACATTACACACCTTCCACATAAAATACTGCTTGTATGATATCTAATATGAATGTTGTATGATGTCTAATATGAATGGAGAAAATAAAGCACGACTCTATACATTTGAGAGTGAACATTGAATTTGAGTTACCATTCTTTAATAATTTTTGAAAAATAACTAGCAAACTCTATATGTATAGTTGAAACATTTATACGTAGTTTAATTTAATTATATTTATATATGTAATTTAATTCAAATAATTTTTCATCTTGTTATTCTAACATGGAAGATACATTCTATAGTCATTACATGTTGATAATGTTGTATTTATACATAGGCTTGTTTTGATGGTGGTAAGATAATGATTAAGCCACAAGAGAAGGGACATGATATCTCTACTCCAGTTGTAGGATTGTTCAAATCTATCAAACAATTGGAGGAACTATCCTAGCAAGAAAAGGTCAATATTTATGGGGTGCATGTGGTAGAACCAATACTATAGATATCTTTCCTCTTTCTATTATGGACATAGGAAAATGAACATGAGGTGCAACTTGTATATAAAAGGGATTCCATTTTATGGGCTGATTTACCATTTTTTATAAGAGATATAGGTCTACAATGAATAAGAACCATAAAAGAATGAAAAAAAGTAGACAAGGTAAATGCAGAAAGGGTGCCTTTATATTTATTATGTATAGGTAGATGACTTATAAAATTCACTACTAAAATTTGTATGGAATTATTAGGAATGACAGGTTTACCCAAATATGAGTACCTTTTCTTATCTACCATGGGGATAGACATAGGTATAGAATAATATTTTTATCATGGGGTGACCAAAGAGAAAGAACCCTAGGGGAGGAGGAAAGTGTTGAAGAAGAGGACCCTAGGTGACATCTTCAAATTTGATATGGTTTGACTAATAGGTCACATTTTTGTTGTAAGGGTGCTTAAGTTGAATTGGGTTATTTTCAATATTTTCTTCAATAGTTGATGTTGATAGACACTACAATAAACATAGACATTTGTATGGAAACACAAACTCAACACAAGACAATGAGTAGAAAGTTTCTATCTATACTTGGCCTCTTCCTTGGACTATTCTGATACCTTTTCTTAGTTGAGTAACAATTGAAAAAATTAGAAGAAATAGGTCAATAGACCTATTTCATCATACCATTGTGGAAATAGATTGAAGAGTTGTCACTAAATGTCTAGTGAATGATCTACATTATTAACCTTTATTGGCTAGGCTTGGAAATCACTTAGTCCCAAATTAAGAATCTCTTTCGAGTTAAACTTCTAAATTAGTTATAGGTTCTATCTTATATGGAAACGAATAGAGACATGAACCTAACATTGGTATAGGTAGAAGATTTTTATTTTATATAAGAAATACTCTTAGAATCATTGATTTATTAAAGGTTATTACCATCAATAAATATTATGAACCACTCATAGATAAACTCATCCATGTTCAATATTGACAATAGTAAAAGAGTTAACTATATTGGCAGTTTGTTATAAATAACACCTAATTAGTATATGTATACTAAAAATTGGATACAAGACATGGATACCCACATTACTCTAGGATATTGAGAAAATTCTACAAGGAGTATGTGGGTTTGTGGGCAAGTGTCATACCATTGATGGATACCCTTGTTAGATAGTCCTCTAATAGATTATAGGGAAATAGGAATTTATAATAGGAATAGGTAGAATTAATAATACAAAAGTATCATAGTGTGGTATACCACATCTTAATTACCTATGGTAGTCAACATATTAGGTGAATGGTCATTAGAAGGCTATTGTATGAGTGGTAGACCAGTGAAAACATATCTCTTAGTATGAGTCGTAAAATACGCATGAAGGATGGATAGGGACAATGTCTACTATGAAAGGTTCACATTTTACCCCAAGTGATCCATTTTATTTCCTCCTACAGCAGGGTTTGTTTCTATTTACATATATCACATAATATGGATTTTCCTCCACCAAGAAAGGTTTGTTTCTATTATGTTATCATTTATCTATTTTCATTTTAAATATATCTACCTATTTCACTATTGTGGAGGTGGAAACACAAAAGTATGGAATTGGCTGAGGAAAGTCTCTGAACATCCCCAAAAAAATTTCCTCTCTTGATTGTGTGCAAGTCTATTGGAAGCATTCAAATGCATGAGGGTTTGTATATGTTGTATTTATTCCATTTCTATTTATCTTTTTTCTTTATTGTAATAAAAAACAAGTTATAAAGGGGACCCGAAACCCCTTACAAGTAGAGATTAAAAGATATAACGTTAAGCATACTAAAGAGAAATAGGATGGAACTATTGGAATTAGGAGAGATAGTTACTAAGAGGGGAGGGGTGAATTAGTTCCCTCAAAAATTAACTTGTAACACCTTTCTAATCTATAATTGAGTACTATAATAACCAATCAAACTAACTTGAACATAATTGCATAAATCAATCATCTAGTTAACTTTAGAAAGTAAAGAACATGAAATCAATATGACAATCACATAACAAAAGTATTTTGGTAATGCAGAAACCCTTGTTAGAAGGTAAAAACTGTGGTGGGGATGACACCCACAAATTCTTCACTACTGCAGATAGAAAAGGTTTTCCTGTTAAGGCTACAAGTTTTTATCACTTCTGGTGATCTTACCTTGTTAGGAGTAACATATTAGATCAACTAGACCTACCTAGTTATAGGATTTAACAACACTATATGAAGTGTGTACTTGGTTAAGAGATTTATACAAAGACTATTAAGTCTACTCTGTTAAGAGATTTATACCAAACTCTATCACAATTGTCAGAAAGTAATAGGTAAACTATCTACTAATTGACAACTCAATTGTCTGAAATAGATCTATAAGTGCTTATCAAAATATCACCTTATCTGTGATGGTTCTCTGCTCTGTTCTACTCAGTAGCCTTGTCTGATTCTACTCAATCTAAAAACCTCTGTACTCTATTCTGCTCGGTAAACTGATTATCTTAAAGATAGGCAATTTCTTGAAGTGCTCCATGATTCATATATATCAGTTCAACAACCCTTTAAAATGGTGTGAACATATACAATATATAGTGTTCTATTTTTCTGCTTAAACAAAAAATTAGGTTACAAAGAATAATCATAACCCTAAGATCTACAGTGCAAAATAACCTAGATCAGCTATTACAAAATAAGATAATCACTTCATTTAATGAATATCTTTTACAATAAATGCTCCTCGATCTTGGTAAACTATTTTATGATCTATTGTAACTGTCTACATAGAATAATGTGCCATTTCTGATTACTGTGCCATTTTCTATGATCATCTGTAAACACTATATAATCTACTCGGTGTATACTACGATGCTCGGTGTTTATTGACTGTCGATGTCGGTGTCGCTGGTGCTCGGTTAACTATGTGATGCTTGGTGTAAGGCTTTACCGACTACTCTATCTTGGTTCTAGTTATCAACTGTCTCACTATAAGTAACCAACTGACCTATTTACTGTCCTTTAATACTAATGACAACCTTAAATGCTCAATAGAGATTAACAATCTCCCCCTTTGGCATTAGTATCAAAACTTCAAAATGTATATAGACAAAATGTTTCTATATTATTCCTTATATCTCCGCCATATACATACCCACAACAAAAAACTTCTAAGTACAAAAGTACTCCTCCTCGGTGCATGCTCCCGGTAGTATGTAATATACATATCAAAAATATACTATTTGGCATATACATGTTTTCCCCCTTTTTGATAATAATGCCAAATACTCAAAAAGTATGTAGTGTATACTTACTTCTTGTCAAAAATGTGTGGATGGTTTTTCTTCATAGACTCCAAGAGGTTGTCCCACTCCTCTTTCAAGTTGGTAAGACTAATATGCTCTAGACCAACTTGTGCATCCATGTCAGAGATATTATCCAACACCCAAATCTCAGGTGTTGCAACAAGTTTCTCAGCTTTGACAATATGCATTTCAAAAATCTTCAGGTAAGGAGTGAGTTCATTCTGTAACTCTGTAACCTAATCAGTGATGTGTGCTTCTTGTTTCCTTAAGTCTGCTATCAGCCGCCAGAGTTCCTTAACTTAGTTAATGTGCTTTAAGAAAGTAGTTGGCTCGATGATAGCTACTTGTGTACTTGACTTTATCTTTGCTTCTAAACTTGTTATCTTTTCACTGACTTCTACAATGAAAGTGTCTGAAGTAAAAAGCTTTATTAGTAGTTGATAGATTATCTGGGTGATAAATTTTACCTCGGTAATGACCTTAGATAATTTTACCTTGTTTAGTGCTACTTCGGTAGTAATCCTTTCTACCAATTTGTTTTGAATCTTTGAATCTACCCTTTCTTCTATTCTTTTATCTACATCTATGTCCAGGGCATTGATCTTGTCAGTGAGTGTGGCCAGTTGATCTAAAATGGGATTATTCTCATCAATATTTTTTTTCGGTACTATCTGTTGCAGAATATCCCGTACATCATTTAACACTTCTTTACATTTTTATTCTTTCCTTAAATTTTCTTGTGCCGCTTTCCTTGAACATAACTCCCCATACTGACTTAGTTCCTTAGGGCTTAGGGTTCTTGGGTCACATTCATGTATAATGATAACTTCATCAATGGTGACTAGCCCTTTGGCTTTCTTATTCTTCTTCTTCTATGCAAGAGGTGACTTCTTCTCACTTATCACAATAGCTTTTTCTTCATTTTTCAGAGTATCTTTCCTAGTTGACACTGTATAATCCTTTTTCTACTCCTTGGTAGATGGTGTATGGGTCTCGGTTGTAGTGTCAGGTGGGTTCACCTCGGTTGACTTGGTTTCTTCAGGTTCCTTTGGTTTTGTAGACTATGCCTCTGGTATGTTGGGCTCATTTGGATCTGCAGGTTGCTTGGGTGCTTGAATCTTAGTTGTATCTTTGGTTGGCGCAGCATGAGAGAAATTGGGTTGTACTTGTGAAATGGTTTCGACTGCCTCTACAAGTACAGGTAGTTCACCCAGTAGAGATGTACACACATTGTCATTATTTAATGCTTCATCTTTGTATTGTATAATTATTACATCTTCATCATCCTTATCATAAAGATCACCATTAGTGATGTCCTCAATGAGTGCATTATCATCGGTTGTCTTTTGCAATTGGATCTTGACTTGATCTGGTGCATCCTGTGAAATTATACCGATGTCTTCCTTTTTCTTTCATTTACTATCATCAATGAAAATACTTTTACCTTTTGAACAGTGTCTCTTTTTAGATAGTTTCAGGAATGCTTCCTATTCAACTTTCTCTTCTACTCTCAAAATTGATGTCCATAAAGAATCACATATGACATCCATATCATCTACATTCTCATCCAAGATCTGCATAGCTCTATTCTTGACTAAAAATCTGGGCTAATACCTTGTCATGTATTCACTTACCACAGCATAGCTAAAGTGTGTGACTGGACGGCTTAGTGATCGTTCTCTTTTCATTTTCTTTGTGTCTAGTGCAATAGCCCATCTCTCACTTATTTTTTCATCAAGTTCCTTCGGCAATTGACATGCAAATTCCATTGGTACTCTCTTGAATTTAATCATCATTTGAACAATAGCATGTTCTATCTTTGTTTTGTCCTCAATTGACATGTTACTAAATTTGCCTATGCCTGGATCATTAAGATTTCCATTCTCAATAATATCTTCAATTATTTCTTCTATGGTACTGTCCCTATTATGGACCAATTTGAATTGATCAGGATCATTTTCAGTTTCAGTATCCTCTAGATCTTCCTTATTTCTTATATATTTTCTCTTTTTCTTCGGTGTCTCAGCTACATTCTTGTTCTTTCTCTTGATGTATTTCTTTGTCGGTGTAGTTTCCCTTCTTTTTGCAACTTTTAGAGCTTCTTCTTGTTTGGCGGATTGTCCAGTAGTTTATCAACAGGTCTTCATCCTTTCAAGTTCTTGTGGTTGTATGTCTTGTTCATCATTGGTGGGAGGAACCGGTGTGTTATCCTTTTCTTTATATGACTTGGTCTCCTTGCTGTCATAGGGCTTGTCAGCCAACTGTAACTAACCTTTGATTATCTCATCAACCGGTGACTCCTTAGGTGAGTCAGATGTAGTTCCATATTTTGTTGTGAGATCCTTTTTCATTTTCTTCGCCCTTCTTGACATTTTACCAATCTCAATGTCCGTTGTGATTTTGGACTCAGCTTCCTCATATACTCCAAACCTACTAGCAGTGATGTCAATCAGTAATGCTAGCAATGCATTGATAGATTTCAAAGCGAAATCATGATTCATTTCATAACCCATTGGTGCTAGCCATTTTGTTCTCAGTTCTACTGCTTTTATCATTGAATGGTCTGTGCTTACCACAAAACATATGTCATCTTCAAATTTTCTTACTAATTCCTTCAGAATTCTACTCCTTTGTTGCATCTTTGATTGAAATTCCTTAAAATATGCATTGAACTCCCTATTCAGATTGTCTCCTAAACTTGTCATCATTTCACCGATTTGAGCAGTTATCAGTTTGTCTATTTGCCAGTTTACTTTACCAATACCTGGTACATATTTTTGTAGATAGAGAAATGTACATACAAGTAGTGATTCATACTTACATGTATTGGACTTCTTTGCCTTGATTGTCTTCATATTATCATGTAGTTGGTGTAGTAGCAGTTTTGCAAGATCAACCTGGTGAGCTTTCTTCACAATTTTGTAAGCCATGTCCATGGCACTACAGGGTACACTATTGGGTCTACTGGATTGAAATATCTTGTACCTGATGACATGAGCTACGAATTTCACCACTAGATCTTTGATAGTTGAAATCTTTAGTGCCCTACCATCCCATTAAGCTCCAGTGTTCTTTTCTACATCGGGACAAGATGAACTTTGAAAGGCTTTGGCTTTGTCAGTTGTAGGGTACCCAATAACCCTATTGATAATCTTCTTCATGACCTCAACAAGTTTATCTAGCCAAAATTTACCATCATGAAATTTGCTCAGCACAATTCTTATCCAGTCATTGTGAAATGATTGTGGGAAGTATGTAAAACACTGTAACCCTGATTCTTCAATCTTTTTATACTCAGGTTTAATCTTTCCATTCGGTCCACAGATTTGTTGAAAAGCAACAATAGTCTCAAAATCACATACTTCACCGATCTTGCAATGAATGTAGGACCTAACATCTTCTATCAACAAAACCCTATCCGGAATACTAGAAAATGCACCCATATTGTTTGTTTGTGTTGCAACCTTGGGATGAGGTTTGAATTTCTCCTCGGTGAAATGTGCCCTAACAATAAGTTCTACTTTCTCCTCAATGTTCTATGATTTTCTTGCCATTGATGTCGATGCCATAAATTGTTTCTAGGGTTTCAGCAAATAATAGATAACCAATGTTCAGTAGGCAAATGGACTTACTCATTATCATTGAAGATTTGTCATCAGTTTCATCTACAATAGCTTTGAATCTATTCTGAAAAACTTTAGCTTGAACTCTTCTTTGTAAAATCTCCTTTCTTTGAAATTGCAATGTAACAATGAACTTTGTTTCCACGTATTTATAGGTTTTTTGATATTCCCGCTCAAACTTTGATGTATTAAATGTGTGACCTAACTTTTGGTACAAAATGGTTGTTAGCTTGGTAATGTCTACAATATCTTTTTCTCGGTTAACATAGAGTTTCTTCATCGGTTTGCTATGTTGTCAGTTAACCTTGTATAGCGATTACCGATGGGTAACCAACTCACGTTTCTTCTTTTACCAACTAGATAACATTTGCAAACTTATAATATATAAACCATAGTGCATCTTCATTCATGCAGATTTGGTATTGTACATCAGATATAAGGAATTGTATGAAAAATGTGATCATTTCAAATGTCAGTTCCATACATACCTTTGTCATCTTAAGTGGAGGTACCGATGTCACCCAATCCAGTGGATGAGGTTTCACCGACAGTGTTGCTAGACTTAGCATTCTCATTAGATGCCTTCTTCCACATTGTATTCCTTAACTTCATAATATCTGCAATGCTATATCGACTCTCAAATATGTGGTTTTCATCTAGTGCTCAGTCTCTGCAGTTCTTGCTTACATGACCGACCTTGTGACAGTGCAAACATGCCATTCCTGTATTTGTCCAGTTTCTTGATTGTCCAATTTGACTCTTTCTAAAATAGTTTGCTGCAATATGTCCATACTGACCACATGCAGTACAACTAGTCCATGTATTATAGTCCCAAACATATGAGTTACCTTGTCTCTTCGGTTGATATGGCTTTCGTTGTAGTTTCTCTTTAGGTGTCTAGACTTGTTTCATTTTGGCCTTGCACTCCCTTGTAGTGTGTCCTTGCTTATTACAAGTATAGCATACTTTTTCCTCAATGGTATTATTAGCAATGTCATTCTTCTTTTCTCTGCATTCATAAGGTGGATTTCCAAACTTACCACAATAATAACAATATCCATTGAATTTAGGAATGACAGAAGGTTTACCTTGTGCTTTGCTTCTGTACACATTAGATGTATGTCCTGGTTTTCCACAGTGATAGCATATCAACACTTTAGGTTTTTGACCTTGATTTTTGTTGACTTCTTCAGCTTGTTGTGATGATTCTCCTTCACTAGTGTAGCCTATATCGGCTCTACTTCCGAATCTCTTCTGATTAGTCAGAAAATCATCAATCTTTTTAGAACTGTCCTCAACTATCTTCATCATTTCATTGTGTTTCTTTTGTGTCTTTATTTCATTTCTCAATTTTTCATTGTCTTCTCTGAGTATTGAAACATCTTCAAGTCTTCTTGATAATTCTCCATTTAATCAATTCATTTCTTGATTGACTGTCATCATCTGATTTGATACTTGGAAGTAACAATTAGTGAGTCTCTACATTTCACTTTCTTTTGCTTGAAATTATTCTGTCATCAGTCTTCAATCTTCAATAGCAAGATTTTGATCTTGTTCAACTTGTCTACCATTGTTCATGATTTCCACCATTCTTAACATTTGAGATTCATGACCGATTTGAAGTTCTTTCACTTGCTCAGATAGATGCTGATTCTTTTTAGATCACTCAAATATTATGCTTCCGGATCCATCAAAGATGCTTCAAGAGCTTGATCCAATATGATCAAATATGTCATCAATAGGTTCTTCATGATAACTTATTTCATTCAGCTGAATTGCAAGATTCTTTCTTTCAACCAGTAATTTCTTCAATTCTTCCTTAGCTTGTTTATATTGTTCCACAAACATCTGCATTTGTGTCTTCTGATTTTGAATAGTCTTGTCAAGCTTGTATCTCTCCATGACTTAGATCTTTTCCCTTCAGTGGTTAAACTGTTCAACAAGAGAACTGAGCTCTAATACCAATTGTTGGAATTAGGAGAGATAGTTACTGAGAGGGGAGGGGTGAATCAATGCCCTCAAAACTTAACTTGTAACACCTTTCTAATCTATAACTAAATACTGTAATAATTGATCAAAATAACTTGAACATAATTGCATAAATCAATCATCTAGTTAACTTCAAAAAGTAAACAACATGAAATCAATATGACAATCACATAACACAAGTATTTTGGTAATGCAGAAACCCTTGTTAGAAGGTAAAAATTGCGGTGGGGATGACACACATAAATTCTTCACTACTGCAGATAGAAAAGGTTTTCTTGTTAAGGCTACAAGTTTTGATCACTTCTAGTGATCTTACCCTATTAGGAGTAACATATTATATTAGCTAGATCTACCTAGTTATAGGATTTAACAACACTATATGAAGTGTGTACTCGGTTAAGAGATTTATACAAAGACTGTTAAGTCTACTCTGTTAAGAGATTTATACCAAACTCTATCACAATTGTCAGAAAGTAATAGGTAAACTATCTGCTAGTTGACAACTCAATTTTCTAAAATAGATCTATAAGTGCTTATCAAAATATCACCTTATCTATGATGGTTCTCTGCTCTATTATGCTCGGTAGCCTTGTCTGATTCTGCTCAATCTGAAAACCTTTGTACTCTATTCTACTCAGTAAACTAATTGTCTTGAAGATAGGCAATTTCTTGAAGTGCTCTGTGATGAACATATATATCAGTTCAAAAACCCTTTAAAATGGTGTGAACATATACAATATATAGTGTTCTATTTTGCCGCTTAAACAAAAAATTAGGTTACAAAGAATAATCATAACCCTAATATCTATAGTGTAAAATAACCTAGATCAGCTATTACAAAATAAGATAATCACTGCATTTAATGAATATCTTTTACAATAAATGCTCCTCAATCTTGGTAAACTATTTAATGATTTGTTGTAACCATCTACATAAAATAGTGTGCCATTTTTTATTACTATGCCATTTTTTGTGATCATTAGTAAACACTGTATAATCTGCTCAGTGTATACTGCAATGCTCGGTGTTTACTAACCATCAGTGTCAATGTCGCTAGTGCTTGGTTAACTGTGTGGTGCTCAGTTAACTATGTGATGCTCGGTGTAAGGCTTTACCGACTGCTCTATCTTGGTTCTAGTTACCGATTGTCTCACTATAAGTAACCGATCGGCTTGTTTACTATCCTTTGATACTAATGACAACCTTAAATGCTCAATAGAGATTAATAGGAACCCAGTCCACAAGAGCCAAAACTAGTAGAACAAACCTCAAAACTAAACACCAGTAAAATACTGAAAACCTGGGAACACCAAAAAAGGATAGTACCAGTAACCAAAAAAACTAAGCAAACTCCTTACGAGTTTCATCCACTTACTTCTTCACCTCCAAGATCTTTTTTATGGCAGCAGTGAAGTTGGAAAGCTCCTGGATCCTATCTTGGATCTTTTTCCTTTTAGATGACTAGGTACATTTACCCAGACCCTCATCTCCCACATCCTCGTTATCCTCCTCAGGTTTCTTGTTGGGGGAACAAGCATCCAACTTCACTTTGATGGTTAGAAAACAATCCGTAGTAGAACCCATGAACATGTTATTATCCTACATATGTTTCTTCATGACATTATCTAGCATATCCACTCTAACTTTCATATCTTGCACCTTCTTTTCCCTATCATTGTCCTTGTTTCCATCCAAAGTATTCAAACTAGGCTCCAACCTTTCCTGCAGGGAGTCAACCTTAGCAAAAGTAGAATGACATTTTAAATTCAAATTTTTTCTTTCTTGAAAGACCCATTTCAACAAATGAAATGAGTACATAGAGGTTGCTTTTGTAGTCTAAAGAAACCCAAAGGAAGGATCAATTTTGCCATCCATATCTTCTTTGAGTAGTTGGATGTTTCATTCTTGCATATCAACTATTTTGACAAAGGGGATGTTCCAACAAGAAGAAGTGACATTATCTTTCTCCGCAGCAAGGGAATCCTTCTCCACATCAGGGGCATCCTTCTACATCTCCAAATAGACCACCATGATAATCTCTAGCTTAGGGGAGATGGGCATGCCATGTTCCTTAGAACTATCATACTCCACCAAGATGGGGACCTACTAGCTACCTTCATCCTCCTCTTTCTTGTCATCATCATTATTATTCTTGATCATAGGGGTATTCCCCACCTCCATAATTCTAGCAGACTCCTCCTCCATGTTCTCATAATCCCTTGAGGTAGGTATTTGATACTAAATTCAAAGCATCACTACCTTCCTTAGTCAAATTAGCCATATCCTCATAACCATCTGCACTCTTAGAAGTAGAGTCAGTTTCCAAACCAACATCCTTATCATATTTTATTTTTTTCCTAGAAGGATTCTCCTCTTTAACAACCATCTCCCTAATACATTTCTTAGCCGAGCAAGATGTTTTGGGCAAAGAAATGATCGGAATGGAAATGACCTTCTTCTTAATGTGTTCCACAATGAGGAGAATAAGTCCCTCATGCAGGATGGGTTTCTTCTCTTTCCTTCTATGCTCAGAAATGCTAAGGCGGAGGGACTGAAGGATATAAAAAGGCAAGGACACCCTAATCTTGTGATGGAAGTGATAGAGTAAGACAAAATGGTAAGAAAGGGCATGTTTATACCTATCATCAAGGGTAACATATTCCATGATCACTGTCATGACCATCGCCTAGATTTCCTTGAAAGCCACAACATCATAGTAGCCACTGGAGTCTTTCACCAAACTCTGCACTTCAACCTTGCCTTTGGGGAAATGTTGGATGGCATTTTGCAAAATTTTCTTATCTCTATAAAATTTGATGCCCTTGAGGCTCAGCCCAGACACCTCAACAATGAGATCTTCTGTAATGTTCACAGTGAGACCAGCGGTAGTAACCGCCCCATCTTTCCAAGACTCAGCAAACACTTTTGTAGCACTATCCTTAGACCCATGTAGCCATTCCATATAGGTATTCAAGCCTCCCTTTCTAAGTTTTTCCTAGACCTCTGACATGTTTTTCCATTTCACACAATAATTTGGGTCCCTTCGATTTAGCCCGCCACCCATGATTTTGGAGAGAGCAACTGTTATACACTAAGTTTGCACCTTTTCTCAAGCTCTCTTGGTCTTGATAACTCAGTATAACTTGGGAATCATCTCTAGGTTGTGGGACCTATGCTAATTGAGATGAAACCTCTAGATTATAGGCTAGTTCCTCTTGGATAATCACCCTAATTTGCTTCTTGACTGAAAATGTAAAATTTTGAGGGAAAGGGATAGAAGGAGTGCATAAAAAGGAAATGACTGAAAGCAAATCTATCTACTAGGTGATGCATTGAAACTAAGGTTTGGATCTCAGTATAAAAGATGAATCCTGATGAACAACTTAGGTCTAGGAGATCAGAGCTCTCTGAATAGGCTTGCATAAGTATTTCATAAGAAGGTCTAAAATAGAAAGAGGCTATTTCAGGAAAAGATGATTTTCACAAACAATAGCATTACTGAAGATTCAGGCACAATTTATGACCTGCAAACAACGTCCATCTCTACAACTGGACATAGGGATGAGACAAGATTGTTAAGGGGTTAAAGTATACCCACAAAGACATTCACATCCAATCACCTGCAATAATGCACAAAATTGCAAAAAAAAGAGGACCAAGAACCTTAAACTATCACTGAGAAACATATGAATACTGAAATCACTAAGAGATAACTCACATAAGAAGGCATAGGGATGGGAAAAAATGTTCACCAAATATCTTCAGTATCTGAATTATCAATGAAAATTACAATTATAGAAAGCAAAAAGGGGTAGAAAAATGCTACAAATTGCTCTCTGAGAAAGAAACTTCTTTTTACAATTGCTAGATTCTCCACTTCAAAAGCTCTAAAAAAACAAATTATATACATCTCTACATGCAGGCAGGAATCAAACCTAATTAGGGCCACAAATATCTATAATAGAATAATTAAAAACCCTAAACTAGTCATGTCTGATCATAAATGCTTTTTGGAAATATCATGATAGATCAGATATATCTTGCTTTGCGTGTCCATTCTTGTACTGATCCTACTTGCAAACAAAAAAAACTTGACTTGACAACCCCCTGCAAGCCCACTAAGTCATTAAGGCTCCAAATCTGATATTCATAAAAAATTGAATTTAAAATAGAAATGGTCACAGGAGGCACGAACCCATTAATGCTTCATCGGTGTAAGAACATCGACACCGTACCTCAAGAACATGAAAACAACCTGCGATGGCCACCCAGATCCTCTTCGTCACCTTCACAACCTGCCACCATCCTTAGAAATCAATTCCGAGCTACTCGCACTTGCAAACAACATCCATCTACAGAAGAAAGCCCATCAAAACTGGCCACACTGCTTTGAAAATATCACTGGTCGCATGATCACATTAGCTCAAAAGCCTTCATGCGATCATGTGACAAGCCTTTGAAAACTTGTCATCTGCTACCATGTAAGACACCTAGCCCCATCAAAAAAATCAAACTACTAGCAAAAACCTACACTCGAGATATGACTGCAATTTTAACCCCAGCTTCACCCTAGGTTTCTTTCCGTCTTAGTCGCTAAGTTGCTTAACTTTTTCCTTAACTCTGGTTCCATCTGGCAACTACACAAAATCCTTAACTGCATAATCGTGCTCTTGTTTTACCAACCCTAGGCCCACCTTGACTAAGATTCTAATCTAATGGTGGGCTCGTGATCTCATGGGGTCGAAAGATCCCATGAGATCTTACAACCACCGTAGATCTCTTTTCTACCACCTGTACATCAAACGGTCCTCATCATGCCGCTGCCTTTAAATATCACACATCTTCTTTCAGCGGTATAGCGACAACCACAAGATTCATCTGCGCTTTAACTTGTCTTGCCTTTTAAAAGACCTCGGGCCCACTTGACACCTATCAATCTCTTATTTGTTCTGACGGCTTCGTCAGCAACACCTCAGCAACCCCTAGCATTCAACCCACTGACACCAGCATTGTACTAGAAGGAAGATCGATGGTTGTTATTACACCGTGTGCTTTAACTAGGCAACATCTTTCCTTAGTGGTGTATCGACAACCACAAGATTTTTCTAAGCTTTAACCTTTGTAGATGAAGAATGGGCCTGCCGACAGGTGTCATCCTATCACATGATCACAAGAGAAAGGAATATTCCTTGCGAACATGGGACAACCACAAGTTTCAAAGGGAAGGACAACCACTGGGACCCACCAGGTCAGAGTTGCACACATAAAAAGAATGTTGTCGCTGGGAAGAATTGGTGCGAAGATGTGAAGAGCTCGAAAACACATAGGATTTTTGGGCCAAAATTTGAAAACATCTTGAGCTTTCAGACCAAAGGGAAGGAAACATAGAGGGTTTTCGACACTGAACCTTTTTTCCTGGAATACAGTCGCAGTAGCACACAAATAATTCCTGCAACATTAAAACTTGAATAACTTCCTGGGTATTGCGATTTAGCACGTGCGATCTGAATTGGGGCATGGTGACATATCAAAGAACATGGGGTTTAGAGTGCAAAGGATAAAACTTCAAGGATTTACTTCACAAAACAAAACAAGTTGCAACAGGGACTAGGAATTAGGAAAAATGCAGAGACCCCAGAAACTTGGCCAAATTTGCAAAATAGGAAATTTTGGGCAACATTTTGGTGATTTCTGCTAGATGTCAGCCTGCTAGACATGGATCAGTGGCCTTGACATATCCATTGGGCATGGGGTCATTTCTTGAACATAAAAAATTGACAAAGACAAAATTGAACCAGACTGTGCTTGAGCACTTCTTGGAAAACAAGGAAAAACTAAACCAGAAAATAGGGAAGAACAAGGAAACATATTTACAAGTATTTTACAAAGAGAGGTTAACCTCAAAGAAGGGCTTCAAATGAAAACCATTGACTGAGATAGGCAGGGCATCCCCTTCAAGAGTTGAAAGCTAAAAAGCGTTAGATCCTTTGCACTCTGTTATAACAAATGGTCCACCCCAAAATGAGTCGAACTTTGTATGCCTGCCAGGTTTGGATTTGAATTCATCCCATTTGAGAACAACATCCCCAACCTTGAAATTCTTGATCTTGGCTCTTTTGTCAAAACTCTTCTTTGTTTGATTTTGATGGAATTCCATATCTTGCATTGATTTATCTCTGATCTCCTCTAGCTCCATCAATTGGGCATATCTGATTTCCATAGGATCACTTTCTTCAAACAGGGCATACTGAGTGGCTAAGTCTAGAACTAGTAGTTCAGTTGAAATAGATAACTTAGCCTCTTTTCCATACACCAACATGTATGGGGAATTACCAATAATCTTCTTTGGGGTAATTCTATCTAACCACAAGGTAGATCTCAATTTAGTATGCCAGTCCCTTTGATTGTCTTGGAGAGTCTTTTTGATTATCCTAATCAGGTTCTTATTTGTTGACTCTGCTAAACCATTGCCTCGGGGGTAGTAATTGGAACTTGTATTCAAATAAATGCCATTCTTGATTGCCCACTCTAAGACTTTGAGGCTTGTGAATGCCAATGCATTATCTGAAACTATAGAATCTGGAATGCCAAATCTATGAATGATGTCATCATAAAAACTTAAAATAGCATTCTCATTAGCTTCCTTTAAAGAAACTACCTCTATCCACCTAGTGAAATAATCAGTTGCAGTGATTATCCACTTGTGTCCTACACTAGATGGAGGGTTAATCATCCCAATGAAATCTATACCCCACTTCATGAAGGGATGCTCTTCTTTGATTGGTTGAAGGGGCAGAGAAGCAAGCCTCTCTTTTCCTGAAAACATAGCACACTTGATGCATTTCTTGACATAATCATGACTATCCTTAAAGATAGATGGCCAATAGTATCCAGCTCTCATGATTTTAAAAGTAGTAGTCCTAGGAGAAAAGTGGCCTCCAGAAGGTCCATCATGAAACTCAAATAGGACACTACTTATCTTTTTTGAATCTATGCATCTCAAGAGGACACCATTGTGATCCTTCCTGAAAAGAACATCATCAATCAACACAAAAGGAGTAGATTGTAATCTATAATACCTTCTTTTTGTTGAATCTAAGCCTTCAGGACATTGTCCTATCTTTAAATAATTGATCATATTAGGCAACCAACTAGTTGCCTTAGCTTGCTCTTCTGTAGAATGCACCACTAGAGATGCATCTATTTACTTTGATTTCTTTGAACTTTCATCCTCTACCAGATGCTCACAAAGACCTCTTCCTCTAACCAACTTGGTAGTCTGAATATCTATGTCATATTCCATCACCTTGGTGATCCAACCAGCTCTTTTCTCATTTAGATCCTTAGAAAGCAAAAATTCTTTAACACTTGGATGGGTAACTTTCAAGTGTACCTTGCTATGGGTAAATAAATACCTAAATTTCTTAAGACTTTTCACCATAGCAAGTACTTGTTTCTCCACAAAGGAGTACCTCTATTCATATTCTTCTAAACCTTTGCTAAAGAAATCAATAGGCTGCTCCAATCCATCTGAATTTTCTTGAGTCAGCATTACAGATATAGCATCATGTCCTCCATAAGCATAAAGGATAAAATCCTTACTGAAATTTGGGTTTAGGAGAGCAGGAGCTTCTGTTAAGGCTTCTTTAATAGCTTAAAAATTGGCTTTTCCTTCTTTAGTCCATGTAAAGGTTGAATTCTTCTTCAACATGGCTATCAAAGGCTTTAGTAACTTTGCAATGTTAGGCAAGAATCTCCTAACAAAATTATCTTTCCTATGAAGGATTGAAGACCTTTCTTGTGATGTGGCAAGGGTAGCTCTAGGATGGCTGCAATTCTTTCAGGATCCACTATAATTCCTTCTTTGGATACTACATATCCCAATATTTTTCCTTCATGAACTGCAAACACACACTTTTGGGGATTGAGGGATATCCCAAATTCTTTGCACCTGTCAAAAATCTTTCTCAAATGTTTCATTTGGTTTACTGCATGCTTCGAGTAGATAGTTATGTCATCTAGGTAGACCAGCACAAACTTGTACATGAGGCTTTTAAAGGCCATATCCATTGCCTTTTGAAATGTAGCTCCTGCATTTGACAAACCAAAGGGCACCTTTTGATATGCCATGGTTCCCCACTTGGTTGTAAATGCAATCTTATATTGATCCTCTTCATTTACCAGGATCTGATTCTATCCTGAATAGCCATCCAATAATGAAAATCTCTCAAAGCCAGAGTGTTAGGATTAACAAGGCAGAAATAACAATTATGTGCAAATATAACTAATATCAAAAAATAATAAACCACACAGAATAGAACACAAGACACACAGATTTAACGTGGTTCACCCAATCCCTGGGCTACGTCCACCAATAGCGAGTCCAATATTATTATTATCCAGTGATTACAACCTGATTACAATCTATAATCCCTTACAGCCCAATTCTGCCGCAAGTACTAAAATCATACATAATGAAAATCCCTAACCCTAAGCCATATTATACAATATTTTTTTTCCCGCTTTAGGGTTAGAATGAGTTATAAGTAGTTGGCCCAAATAATCGAAAAAGTAGTCAGCCTCAAAAAAAAATTTCCTCGGGGGCTATGCCGCTGAACCCCTGCTCTTGGGGGCTGCCGCCCCCAAACCCTTGCTCGGGGCCCAGCCCGGCCCCGAACCCTGGCGAGGTCAGGAGGAAAAGTGTACAGTACTTTCCTGGATAGTACTTTCCTGATTAGTCACCACAAGCTAACAATCTCCCACTTGGTGACTGATCAGTATCCACACTATACTAAAAAACCTCCCACTTGGAGACTGATCCTGTAGCAATACCGCTACCCACATGAGGCTCCCACTGGATTGAACCACCTTGGACTCAGTTGTTCCTTTATTTTGTTCAGTCTAGAAGACCAACTGAAGCTGAACATGAGTTCAACTTCTCCCTTGTTACTACCTTTGTAAACATATCTGCTGGATTATCATCAGTATGAATCTTTTCCAGCCTTAACTATCCATCATCCAAAACTGATCGAATGAAATGGTACCGCAACTGTATGTGTTTTGTCTTTGAGTGCAAAGCAGAATTCTTTGCAAGATGAATGGCACTTTGGCTATCTGTATGTAGAAAATTATCCTTTTGTGGATGTCCCAATTCTTCCATGAAGAATTGAAGCCATATCATCTCCTTGGCTACCTCTGTAGCAGTAACATACTCTGCCTCTGTAGTGGATAAAGCAACCACCTTTTGTAGTCGAGAAATCCAACTCACTGCTGTCTCACCAATAGTAAATATATAACCTGTAGTACTCCGCCTGCTATCTATATCTCCTGCCAAATCTGAGTCAACATAGCCTTGTACAATAGTAGTAGAACCCCCAAAGTGTAAACACTTACTGGATGTGCCTCTCAAATATCTGAGAATCCATTTGACTGCATTCCAATGCTCAAGACCAGGGTTACTCATATAACGGCTAACGACTCCCACTGCATGTGCAATATCTAGCCTAGTACATACCATAGCATACATTAAGCTCCCTACAGCTGAAGCATAAGGTACCTTAGACATTTTAGTCTCATCTTCTGGTGTCTTGGGACACATATCCTTAGTCAATTTCAAATGACCAGGCAAAGGTGTGCTGACAGCTTTGGCATTTTCCATAGAGAAACGTTGCAACACCTTCTCAATATAATCAGCCTGAGATAGAGAGAATTTCTTATTTTTCCTATCTCTACAAATTTTCATACCAAGGATTTGTTTTTCTACCCCCAAATCCTTCATAGCAAAATATTTTGCTAACTATTGTTTCAACCCCTTAATGTGATTCATGTTAGACCCAGCTACAAGCATATCATCAACATATAAACATAAAATAATGTAGCTGTCATCATCCAACCTCTTAAAATAAACACAATGGTCAGAATGACACTGACTATATCCATGCCCATTCATAAAAGTGTCAAATTCAATATACCATTGCCGAGGTGCTTACTTCAAGCCATATAAACTTTTCTGCAATCTGCACACCAAATTCTCCTTACCCTTGACCTCAAATCCTTGTGGCTGAACCATATATATTTCTTCATCCAAATCACCATGAAGAAAGGCTATTTTAACATCAAGCTGCTCTAAATGCAAATCTTCAGTAGCCACAATACTTAAAATAGTACGAATAGAAGTCATTTTAACAACTGGAGAAAATATCTCATCAAAATCAATACCATGTTTCTGTGCAAATCCTTTTACGACTAATCTGGCTTTAAATCTTTTCGTACCTCCATCCTCTTCTTTGATCCTATAAACCCATTTATTTTGTAAAGCCCTTTTACCTGCAGGTAACTTACATAAATCCCATGTCTGATTTTTCAGCAAAGAGTCCATTTCATCTGTCATTGTAGACTCCCACTGAAGCTTTGTATCCACCTGCACAGCTTCATTATAACATTCAGGTTCACCAGCATCTGTTAACAGAATAGAATACAAAGATGGAGAAAATCTTTCTGGAGGTCTACTTAGCCTTGTTGACCGTCTAACACTCACTGGGGTGTGTGGTATTTGTTGTTGCTATTGTTGCGGAGCATAAGGAACTACTGGAACATGAACTTGTGGAGTATCATCCAGTACTACATAGTCATTTTCTTTCTTCTCATGCTGCAGCAACAGATCTTTGTACAATACTTTCTCATTGAATATGACATCCCTGCTTCTTACAATTTTATGATTTTCAAAATCCCAAAGCCTATAACCAAATTCATCAATGCCATACCCAACAAATACACATTTCTTTGACTTAGCTTCCAGCTTGGTTCTATTTTCAAAATCTATAAGTGCAAAAGTTTCACAACCAAAGGTTTTGAGAAAAGAATAACTCACCTTCTTACCACTGCATGCTTCCTCTGGAATACCACAGTCCAAAGGAGTAGAGGGGCCTCTATTGATTAAATAAACAGCAGTGTTCACTGCCTCTACCCACATATTTTTGGGCAGCCTAGCATGCAACCTGATACTCCTTGCACGCTCCATTATTGTCCTGTTCATGCGTTCAGCCACTCCATTTTCTTGTGGGGTCCTTGGTATAGTTTTCTGCCTACGAATACCATTAGAGGAACAATATTCTTCAAATTCTATGCTGCAATACTCACCACCATTATCAGATCTGAGACATTTTAACTTTTTACCAGTCTCATTCTCAACCAAGCATTTCCATTTCTTAAAAGTTTGAAATACATCAGATTTCTGTCTAAGGAAATAAATCCATACTTTTCTTGTTGCATCATCTATAAATGTAACATAATACAGAGAGCCACCAAGGGAAGATAACTGAGCTGGTCCCCATACATCTGTATGCACAAGCTCTAATCTCTCATTTTTCTTTTCCTTCCCACTCTTCACAAAACTAACTCTCTTTTATTTTCCATAAACACAACTTTCACAGAAATCCATATTGACACATTTCAGACCAGGTAAAACTTTCTTTGAATGAAGTAATTTCATACCTTTTTCACTCATGTGCCCGAGTCTGTTGTGCCACAGTGCTGTGTCAGAATCTACAGCAACAGTTTGATGTTCTTCCTGCTCAACTGCAGCCACTGTTCCTGAACATTCATTATCTTCTGAAACAATTAAAGTAGAAGGAACAGTATGACCTGTACAAAGATATAAGGTGCCTACTTTCACACCTTTTGCTACTACTAAGGAACCTTTTGAAACCTTCCAATTTTTATCATTAAAAGTAACTGTGCAACCCTCATCACCCAGTTGCCCTGCTGAAATTAAATTCCTACTCAGCCTTGGAACATGTCTTACCTCTTGTAGTAGCCAATGATTCCCATTCTGCAACTTAATCTTAATTTTTCCCTTTCCAACAATCTGACAGGGTTCATTATCTCCCAAATAAACTAGCCCAAAATCCCCTTGGACATAATCAACAAAATAACTTCTATGGGGTGTAGCATGAAATGAAGCCCCAGAATCTAAAACCCATGAATCATCAATACTTTCTAAGGACAAGAGCAAAGCATCCTCCTCTGATTTGTTACTTACCACATTTGCCTCCTTGTTTCCATCATTTTTGTCTCCTTGATCTTTCTTCTGAGACCAACAATCTTTCTTCTTATGACCTAGTTTTCCACAGTACCAGCAATCATTTGGCCCTTTAGATTCAAACCTCTTTCCCTTTGATTTTCCTCTTGATTTCCCATGATTTCCAGAGTTGTTTCTTCTATCTCTTGTTCTGCCTCTGCTTTCTTTGTTCAATACACTACCCAATGTGGATGCCCCTGAGCTTTTCCTACGAATTTCTTCACT
The DNA here is from genome assembly GCA_027943335.1 of Chamaecyparis obtusa. Taxonomy (NCBI): domain Eukaryota; kingdom Viridiplantae; phylum Streptophyta; class Pinopsida; order Cupressales; family Cupressaceae; genus Chamaecyparis; species Chamaecyparis obtusa. The sequence goes on from BSBK01004832.1 coordinate 622,246, forward strand.
CAATATAACACCAATAACATCATCATACTTTAGGGTATTAGAACCAGAAAATAGAATTACTAACAGCCATTACCAAGCCATTCCAGCTTTCTGGCAAAGAACACAAAATCAAGAGAGCCCTAACCTCTTCATCAAAAGTAATTTTAATTGAGGTTAATTGACTTGTAACTGTATTAAACTCATTCAAATGATCAGTAACTGATCCACCTTCTACCATTTTCATATTAAATAAACGCTTCATAAGAAATACCTTGTTTGAAGCTGAAGGCTTTTCATACAACTTCGCTAGGGTTTCCATCAGATCTTTAGCTATCTTTGCTTCAGTAATATTGAATGCCACCGATTGTGCCAGGCATAGACGAATACTCCCTAGTGCCTTCCTATCCAAAATATCCCAATCCTCCTGAGACATTGCTTGCTCTTTCTTGGCTACTCCCTCTAATGGCCGCCATAGATCCTTTTGATAGAGTTAATCCTCCATTTGCATCTTCCATAACTGGAAGTTCTGCCCATTAAACTTATCAACTTTCAGCCTACCCTCGTTTGCCATTTCTCCCACTTAACCGAGAGACTCTCCCACTAACTTGTGAGACTTGCTTCAGAGAATAGATGAAAGAACGAATGAAATAACCTCACTCTGATACCACTTGTTAGGATTAACAAGGCAGAAATAACAATTATGTGCAAATATAACTAATATCAGAAAATAATAAACCACACAGAATAGAACACAAGACACATAGATTTAACGTGGTTCACCCAATCCCTGGGCTACGTCCACCAACAGCGAGTCCAATATTATTATTATCCAGTGATTACAACCTGATTACAATCCATAATCCCTTACAGCCCAATTCTGCCGCAAGTACTAAAATCATACATAATGAAAATCCCTAACCCTAAGCCATATTATACAATATTTTTTTTCCCGCTTTAGGGTTAGAATGAGTTATAAGTAGTCGGCCCAAATAACTGAAAAAGTAGTCGGCCTCAAAAAAAATTTCCTCGGGGGCTGCGCCCCCGAACCCCTGCTCTTGGGGGCTGCCACCCCCAAACCCCCGCTCGGGGCCCGGCCCGGCCCCAAACCCCGGTGAGGTCGGGAGGAAAAGTGTACAGTACTTTCTTGGATAGTACTTTCCTGATTAGTCACCACAAGCTAACACAGAGACACATTGTAAGATTTGTTCCATAGAGGGTAGTGGATGGCGGTCTTTTAATGAGGCTCTGTTCAAATCCCTGAAGTCAACACATAACATCGGCTCCCCATCCTTCTTCCTGACTGGAACAAGGTTGGAAACCCAACTAGTATGCTTAATGGGGTAGATGATACCACTTTCTATTAGTTTGAGTACTTCCTTGTGCATAAGTGGTTCAAGCTTGGGATTAACAGGGCTTTGCTTTTGCCTTACTGGTTTAGCATCAGGCTCCAATTCAATAGTGTGCTGAGCAAGGGTAGGATCAAAACCTTTGAGATCTTCATATTTCCAAGCAAAAATATCACTGAATTCTTTGAATAATTGAGTGTAAGCTTTCCTTTCTAAATTAGTGTTTACTTTTCCAAATTGTACGCTCCTACCTGGTTCCAACTCTAGTTCAACACAATGTTCTTGTTGGACTACTAGGCCAGCTTTATTTTTTTTAACTTCATCATCCTTGTTGAAGATAGTCTCTAAGGTGACGAGACCTCTAGGCATCTTATTAGATCTAAGTTGTATCACTTGGTCACCATAGTTCTATGATAACCTCTTTTGATTATGCCTTGAAAGGACATCTTCTTCAAACAAGAATTGCAAAATTTGTTCATCATTGTCAAACACTTACCAATTGACATTATTATCAGGAATAGATAGTCTGATGATCACTTTGATATGCTATTGATCTATTTCTTTTGAGATGGTACTGGGGATGTCAAACTAAGATCCAACAGCAGCTAACCTATCTGCATTTTGGTTTAACTTTCTAGGGATAGCTACAATATTGAAAGCACAAAATTCTTCAATTGCATCCCAAACTCTATGTTTTTATGCTTTCATGACATCATTTTTGGTTGCACTCATCCCTCTTACTTGGCTGACTACTAAATCACTGTCACCATATACTTTTAAGGCTTTAAGCCCTCTTTTTCTAGCCCATTCTAGTCCATTCACAAGGCTTTCATACTCTGTGGTGTTGCTAGTGTAGGAAAAACTGAATCTAAAGGTAGTATAATACCTTTCTCCTTTTGGGGACACCAGCATGGCACCACCACCAGAACCATGTCTGCTTCTAGCTCCATCAAAAAATAGTTCCCAAAACTAACTATTCTGATCTTCTGAATTAGCATCCTTGAAAAGGTTGGGCTCTATAGCATCATTTTCTTGTATCAAATAGTTTCCCAAACTAGCATTCCAAACAACACACTCTGATTCTCTTTCATTTAGGAAAATATCAGGGATATCTCCTATCTTAGTACTTGTTTCACTAATGGTTTGGAAATCACTGTTATCAAATATGGGGCAGTTTACATTGATTGCATTAGACACATAATGTTCTATATGGTGTACTACCAATTTTTCTGACTTAATGGTAACCTTGGTACCATATCTTGTGTGAAATAACATGTGAGACCAATCAGAAGATAGATAACCACCTATCTTGGCTGTGAATTCTCTGGATAAACATATAGAAAACAATGCAGGGAGATCTATGATATATATGTCAAGGAGGATAGAAAAATTAGGACTAGCATGGAGAACTAGACTAGTATCTTTTTCCACACCTATAGTACTGACTGAGGATCCATCAAGTTGTGTGACATTCTTTTGGAAGGGTTCATATTTCAGTCCTAATTGGTTAGCCACTTTCTTGGGCATTGCAGTACTAGTAGCTCCACTATCTACCATGCAATTATGTACTAAAGAATCTTCAATAATCAAAGATACATAAAAGGGAGGTGGCTTTGAATTCCTACCTTGCATGGTATTGGCTTTGGAGTTACTACTTGGAGTCTCCTTTTCTTGTTCAGTGTTAACCAACATTGACTTTGTAGCTTCTTTTGTAGGTTGAGGAGTTGCTACCTCACTCATGGCCTTCTTTAAAATCTCAGGTTGTCCTGGAATAGACAAAGAGTCCCACATAGACATGGTGACATTCACCTTCTTCATGTTTTCTACAATATTATAAGGTGCTATATTGTGTAATTTTTGTTGTGTCTTTGGCATGATAGGCTCCACTTCTTTGAGAGTTTGACCCTCTCTACTAGTAATAATAGGGTCCTCCTTAGGTGTAATGGGAGTAGCTTACTGTAGTGGCTCTGTAGATGTGGTGGCTTGGGTATTGGAATCTTCTCTCTCCAAGTCTTGAGCTCTTCTTTTTGCCCTTGTATAGGCAACAAAAGCAACTTCATCATTGACCCCATTGAAGTCCGGCTACTCCCAATTGAAAAGAGTAGTCTCATTCTCTTGTGTTTCTTGTTGGGGGACTGTCTCACTAGAAGGAGCTTCTATTTGAGCTTGTGAAGCATTTTGAACCATTAGTGTTTGGTTCATCCATCCATTAGAACACGTAGCCTGATTGTTAGGCTAATTGCAAGGGAAACACCATTCATTATCCATGGCCATATTGTTTTAACTAGGAACCATATCCCTAACTGGATTTGTAGAATTAAGAGGTGCAGGGTTATATGGTTGGAATGGTCTTTGATTGAAATTTTGTCTCTGATAGCCCCCCTAGAAAGGTGGCCTATTTTGTTGATAAGGTTGTCCTTGATTTTGATATTGCTGACTAGGACTTTGGCCTTGTGGCTGAAAGGGTGGTCTGATTCCCTGACCCTGCCTCTTTATATTTGTGACCTCTTTAGTCAAAGCCTACAGTAAATTTTTCATTTCTTACTTATTGCTTTCTTGACTATTCTTAATTTCTTGCAACTCTTGAGAGAAGCTTGTTGTTAACTCTTGACCATTGGTGCTAGCTTGAGATGTTGATATTATGGGAATAGGGATAAATAGGGGTACTTGTGCAGATGCAATGGGATGGAGACTAGGGAAGATAGGCATGGGGGGTCTTCTTTGTATCATGACTACCTGGATCAAACAAATTTTCAGCCCTGACAGTAGTGTCAAAGGCTTGGGGTAAAGTGGTACCACCCATAGACTGGATCATGACAAAAAAATTTATTCAGACTTTGCAAGTAGTATAGGAAGGCATGGTCAACCGATGGCCTTACTAAGGCTAGGATTCTATTCCATGTCTTAAGGAACCTACTATTGTAATCATTCATTTGTTCTTGAGGGTCTCTCTTAATGGTTGTCAACTGCTCAACTAGAGACAAGTTATCTGATTTATCCTCAAAATGCTTACTTAATGCATCCCCTAATTCATCCCATGAAGTGATAGAACCAATAGTTAAAGTTCTAAACCAATCTAGAGCCTTACCTTTCAAAGATGCTGCTAATAATCTGGTGGCCACTTCCTCTTGTGTAATGTTGTGTATGCTACAGATGGTGGTCACATATCTTATGTGCTCAAAGGATGTAGTCTGTCCTTCACCTATGAAATCAGGTAGACTCTTTAATGCCACCAAGGGCACATCATGATGCACTAAAAAATTTAATGGACTGCCTTGATTGAAAGGTGCAAAGCAAAAATTTATAGCCATTGTATGAGCTGGAATTTGAAGATTAACAACTATATGAGTTGTATTTGCTGCTGGATTTAAATCCTCTTCTAGATCTCGGGTTAGAGATATGCCTCTTCTTCTGGAATGAAAGAGAGAAGGTCTCATTTGTGATGTATCAGGAGGTGTAGATTGAACTCTCCTTACAGGGGATGTTCTTTGAGTTGACCTACTTTTGTGACTTCTTCTTGAGGGCAATTCTAAAAAAATGGTGGGTTTTGAGCTTCTAGTCTCAATCTTTCTCATAAGCCTTAAACAAGGCTGGCCTGAACCTTTAAAACTAGTGGAGTCACCAGATATACTTGGTAAAACAACCTCTAAAGGTCTGGATTATGCAACCTGCATATCAAAGATGACATAACTTCAATAAATGAACTTCTTTTACTATCCCACCAGGTGTGCTAGAATTGTTATACACTAAGTTTACACCTTTTCTCAAGCTCTCTTGGTCTTGATAATTTAGTATAACTTGGGAATCATCTCTAGGTTGTGGGACCCACACTAACTGAGATGAAACCTCTAGATTCTAGGCTAGTTCCTCTTGGATAATCACCGTAATTTGCTTCTTGACTAAAAATGTAAATTTTTGAGGGAAATGGATAGAAGGAGTGCATAAAATGGAAATGACTGAAAGCAAATCTATCTACTAGGTGATGCACCGAAACTAGGGTTTGGATCTTAGTATAAAAGATGAATCCTGATGAACAACTTAGGTCTAGGAGATCATAGCTCTCTGAATAGGCTTGCATAAGTATTTCATAAGAAGGTCTAAAATAGAGAGAGGCTATTTCAGGAAAAGATGATTTTCACAAACAATAGCATTACTGAAGATTTAGGCACAATTTATGACTTGCAAATAATGTCCATCTCTAAAACTAGACATAGGGATGAGACAAGATTGTTACAGGGTTAAAGTATACCCACAAAGACATTCACATCCAATCACCTGCAATAATGCACAAAATTGTAGAAAAAAGAGAAGGACCGAGAACCTTAAACTATCACTGAGAAACATATGAATACCGAAATCGCTAAGAGATAACTCACACAAGAAGGCATAGGGATAGGAAAAAATGTTCACCCAATATCTTCAGTATCTAAATTATCAATGAAAATTACAATTGTAGAAAGAAAAAAGGGGCAGAAAAATGCTACAAATTGCTCTCTGAGAAAGAAACTTCTTTTTACAATTGCCAGATTCTCCCCTTCAATAGCTCCAAAAAAAAAATTATATACATCTCTGCATGTAGGGAATCAAACCTAATTAGGGCCACAAATATCTGTAATAGAATAATCAAAAACTCTAAACTAGTCTTGTTTGATCATAAATGCTTTTTCTGGAAATATCACGACAGATCAGATATATCTTCCTTTGCATGTCCATTCCTGTAATGATACTACTTGTAGACAAAAAAAACTTGACCTGACAACCCCCTGCAAGCCCACTAAGTCATTAAGGCTCCAAATTTTATCTTTGCAAAAATTTGAATTTAAAATAGAAACGGTCACAGGTGGCGCAAACCCATTAATGCTTCATCGGTGTAAGAACATTGACACTATACCTCAAGAACATGAAATCAACCTATGACGGCCACCCAAATCCTCTTCATCACCTTTACAACCTACCACCATCCTTAGAAATCAATTTTGAGCTACTCACACTTGCAAACAACATCCATCTGTAGAAGAAAGCCCATCAAAACTGGCTGCACCACTTTGAAAATATCACTGGTCGCATGATCACATAAGCTCAAAAGCCTTCATGTGATCATGTGACAAGCCTTTGAAAACTTGTCATCTGCTACCGTGCAAGACACCTGGCCCCATCAAAAAAATCAAACTACTAGCAAAAACCCGCACTCGAGATCCAACTGCAATTTTAACCCCAACTTCACCCTGGGTTTATTTCCCTCTTAGTCACCAAGTTGCTTAACTTTTTCCTTAACTCTGGTTCCATCTGGTGACTACATGAAATCCTTAACTGCGCAATTGCACTCTCATTTTTCCAACCCCGGGCCAACCTTGACTGAGATTCTAATCTAATAGTGAGCGCATGATCTCATGGGGTCAGAAGATCCCATGAGATCTTACGACCACCATAGATCTCTTTTCTACCGCCTCTACATTGGATGATCCTCATTATGCCACTACCTTTAAATATCACACATCTTCTTTCAGTGGTATAGTGACAATCATGGGATTCATCTGCGCTTTAACCTATCTTGCCTTTTAAAAGACCTCAGGCCCACTTGACACCTGTCAATCTCTTATTTGTTTTGACCGCTTCATCAGCAACACCTCGGCAACCCCTGGCATCAGACCCACTGACACCAGCGTCGTACCAGAAGGAAGATCAATGGTCATCGTTACACCATGCGCTTTAACTAGGCAACATCTTTCCTTAGCGGTGTAGCGACAACCACAAGATTTTGCTGAGCTTTAACCTTTGCAGACGAAGAATGGGCCTGCCGACAAGTGTCATCCTATCACATGATCGCAAGGGCAAGGAATATTCCTTGTGAACATGTGACAACCACAAGTTTCAAGGGCAAGGACAACCACTGGGCCCCACCAGGTTGGAGTTGCACACATAAAAAGAATGTTGTCGCTAGGAAGAACTGGTGCGAAGATGTGAAGAGGTCGAAAACACATAGGGTTTTCGGGCTGAAAGTCAAAAACATCCTGAGATTTTGAACCAAAAGGAAGGAAACACAGAGGGTTTTTGACACTGAATCTTTTCTCCTAGAACATAGTCGTAGTAGCGCACAAACAATTCCTACAACATTAAAACTTGAATAACTTCCTGGGTATTGCGATTTAGCATGTGCGATCTGAACTGGGGCATGGTGACATATCAAAGAACATGGGGTTCAGAGCACAAAGCATAAAACTTCAAGCATTTACTTCACAAAATAAAACAAGTTGCAGCAGGGACTAGGAATTAGGAAAAATGCAGAGACCCCAGAAACTTGGCCAAATTTGCAAAATAGGAAATTTTGGGCAACATCAAGAATAGTAGCACTAGTCGAGAATCGCCCAATGTAGAAGAAAGAGACAACTTTAAAAACCACATAAATTAACTCTTGTCTAAAATTAGTAAGGCACCAATTTTCATAATCACATTAACCTATTTCACTAAAATGTGTCTTATCATCATAATTTCTTGAGATACTCCCAATCCACCCTTTTTCTTTGAGACCTATCAAAAGCCAACTTGGCTTTCATATCAATGGTGAGATTTCTACATCTGTGCTAGATCACGATGTCCTTAGCTTTAACCGTAAAGTTGGCTAGCTCATCAGTGATACCATTCACTTCTTGGTAAGCGTGGGACATAATGACTTTCTTAAAAGACTTAATAATTATCCGAGCTTCCTCAATAATTGCCTTAATGGACCATGATGGTTTAGTGATGTTATTGATGCACCTTAAGATATTCATTGAATCACCTTCAATCCACACATTCTGAGATATCTCTTTCTTAATAATTTTAAGGGTTTCAAGGAGTGCCATGGCTTCTACCATGTGATTGGTTTGCACCCCAATGGGCATAGCTAGGACAGCAAGGCAATTCACCATGTCATCTCTTATGAGCCCACCACAACCTGCCAAGCCTAGGTTGCCATTCGCAACACCATCAAAGTTTATTTTAATCCATCCTAGTGGGGGACAAAGCCAGATGGCATTCTTTCTCTAAGTTGGTGTTTTATTTATGGGCCTAGCATTAAAAACTCTAGCATTGAAGTCCAGCATCAAACCAGTCGATGAATAGTAGTTCTCCCTTAGACTTCTCTTAATCTTTTCAACAATCACCACAGGGGGGAGTTCATTATTCCCAAAATTTGTCATTGTGTTCTCTCCATAATCTCCATATAACGTGAGGTGCGATGAGATTCCACAACTATTGATCCATGGGTACCTCTACTTTTCTCTATTGAGTACAAAAATTCTCCATATTGTTTGGAAAAAACTAGTTAATCTGCTAGCACTATAAAAAAAGACACCAAACCTCCCAAGCAAAATTGTAGTCAATAACAAGATGCACGACTGACTTTTCTACTTTCTTACAAAGAAAACATCTATTACTCAAAATCATACCACGTTTTTGGAGGTTGTCTATAGAAATGATTTTATTCTACAAAACCAGCCAAAAGAAAATGTTAATTTTAGGAATTAATCTTGTGTCCCACACCTAAGCCCAAAAGGGGAGAGGATCTAGCTGCTTCAGTAAGAGCTTAGAGACTGAGGCCATAGTGAAGAGGTGAGACGGAAGAATTCCCCAAATCAGCTCATCTTCTCTAGACAACTTAACTTTCTAGATCATCGGGTCCAACATCAAAGGCTTAAGCACTTTAGCCACTAAGGAAAGATCAATCCATGATTCATTCCTCTAGTAGTCCCTAACCCTAGACCCAAATCTTTGAATACAAGAGTTAATGAAAGGTTGAAAGGTAGGGACAGAGCTAAGAGGACAATCTTTGAGCCAGTAATCAGCCCAGAACATGATTCTTCGACCATTGCCAATATACAAATTAGCACTTTTAAAGGTTATCTCCTTAGCATTCTAGATACAATTCCAAATGGAGGAGCCCTGCACTTTTAGTTCCATTTTCCAAAACTTAGAGATGTCAAAAAAAGAAAAGAGATACTTTTTATGGATAATTTTATTCCATTCACTTTTTTCCCCAAAAATCCTCCAAGTCTGTTTGGCCAGAAGTGCCATATTGGTCAATCTTAGAGGCCGAATACCCAGCCCCCCTGCCCCCCCCAACTTTTTATGAGTACAAACCTTGTCCCATGCAACTAGAGCTAGTCTCTTTTTTTCTTCCACTCCAGTCCATAGAAAGTTTCTCTCAATTCTTTCAATAATGTTTGCATGTTTACCAAGAATTTTGAAAAGACTAAGAGTGTAAATGGGGAAGCTATGCAGAGAGGTCTTCAAAAGTTGAAGTTTACCCACTTGACTAAGCAAAGCACCTTTCCAACTAGCAAGCTTACTATTAAATCTATCCACTAAACAAGCCCAAAAATAATCAGGAGGTTTAAGACCTACAGGAAGGCAGAGATAGGTAGTAGGAAAGATATCAATTCTGCACCCAATGATTCTAGCAATTCTATTTTGCCTGTCCATAGAAGCATTGATAAAAAATAATGAGCTCTTATCCCAATTGACAGTTTGACTGGAGCCTAAGGAATAAATGGAAAGAGCCTGTTTGATGACCCTAGCCTCCTAGATAGAGAAAAACCCCATGATGATAGTGTCATCCACAAATTGTTCATGAGACAAAGGTCTAAACATTGAAGAGGAGGAGAGACCTTTGAAAGAACCAATGGAGACTAAATACTAGAGATAATACCCCAGACATTCAGCCATGATAGAAAATAGGATAGGAGATAGAGGATCTCCTTGTCGAAGCCCCCTGGAAAGTTTGAAAAATCTGGAGGGGGATCCATTAACCATAATAGTAGTAAGAGAAGTACTGATGAGCAGGAAAATCAACTTGAGGAAATTGTCACCGAAACCAAAGGATCTCAACACCTTTCTCAGCAAATCCTAGTCCACCCAATCATAAGCCCTCGAAAGATCAAGTTTCAAAAGAAAACCAGAGTTAAGAGAAACCTGAGTGGAGTGAATAACCTCATGAACCTTCATAATTGAATCAAGGATCTATCAGCTTGGAACAAATCGGCTTTGCTGAGGAGAAATGATCTGAGGAAGAATAGCCAGCAATCTAGACATTATAACTTTAGATAAAATATTGTACATAGAATTACACAAACTAATCGGTCTAAAGGAATCCACCGAATCAGCACTAGGCTTCTTAGGAATTAGAGCTATAAAGGTAGCATTAATCTCTTTCAACAAGGATCTTGCTCCAAAGAATTATTTAACTACATTGCAAATGTCCTTATCAATAATATGCCAGAATTTATGAAAGAAGCACATAGGGAACCCATTTGGACCTGAAGATTTATCTCCTTCAAAGGAAAAGGCATCAGACTTGACTTCTTCCGAGGAAGGGATAGCAGTTAAAGATTTGTTAGTAGCTTCATCAAATATTGGAGGAATGGAATCTAAAAGAGTATTTTGATTCTCCAAGTGAAGATTTAGATCTTTAGATAAAATTGACGAGAAGAAATCAACCATAGCCTTGGAGATATCCTTATGCTTACTAACCTCCCCAGCCTCCACTTTAAGTTTGGAAATCCTATTAGAGGCTCTATGTTTAGAGGTAGACACATGAAAGAATCTAGTATTCTTGTCCCCCACTTTAAACCAAATAGATCTAGATCTCTATCTCCAATACTCTTCCTCCTTGGAGATAATATTATGAGTCTTGACAAGGATACTTTCCTCATGCCTAAGCTCTTGAGTCATCCAAGAATGTTGAATGGTTTGTTGAATAGTGTCAAGGTCCCTTTTCAGCAAAGGTTCCCTAAATATTGATAGTTCCCTGAATATTGACATTCCATCAGTCTTTAATCTTCTCTTCAAGATCTAGGTGATTAATCCGCATCTTTTCAAATCTAAAGGGCAGGTTTTCCCTTAGTAGTAATTGGATCAGCACTAAAACATATAGGGAAGTGATCAGAACCGGTCTTCGTAAGCGACAATAAGGAGCATCCAAATCTTTTGAGCCAGCACCCAAAAATCAGTGCATGGTCCAACTGAACTTGGCTAAGGTCATGACCAATCCTTCTATTTGACCAAGTATAATTGACCCCCTGAAGCTCCAAATCAAAGAGAGCTTGATTATTGACAAATTCCATAAACTCCACTCTACCATCAAGTTGTCTCTGATTATCCACTCCACCAAACTTATCATTTTGTTTCAAAGGATAGTTGAAGTCACCAATAATCAACCAAGGAAGGTCTTGGAATGATAATCTATGGTTTTCAACCCTTTTCCAAAACTGGGACCTTCCTACTTTAGAGTTGGGGGCATAGATAGTAGTAGCAACCCATTCAAAAGCTGACTTGACATGAACAAAGTTAATGCTTAACCAATTCAGATTCTCCATTATCACTGTCCCCCTAACATGATTCTGATTCCAAAAAATAACAACCCCTCCCAAAGCCCCTTCAGAGCTAGTGCCCACCACACCACCATTTTTAAATATTCTAATTTTTTCAACCATATCTTTCCGCATCTTAGTTTATTGAACAAAAATAATATCAGTTTTGTGGTCTCTTACCATATTCCTAAGGATGTCTTGCTTATGAGGGGCATTCTACCCTCTTATGTTCCACAAGATGAACTTCATTTCTTGACTAGAGTACAGACTCCCTAGATAGTACGCTTCTTACCATCCACAATGTCCTTCTTACTTTCTCTTTCTCTGATCTCTTTATTGGTACTTTTACCTTGGGTTTTTTTCTAAGATCCAACATCCGCTTTAAGACCCTTAGTTCCCCGGTCTTCTTTACTTCTTATTGTGACACCCTTGGATCTAGGGGTGATTAGTTTGTTCTACTTTTTTTTTCTTCCCCTTTTTAACAATCCACGGTTCCTTATTTCAATCTACTGAGGGATCTTCACAAGCAACAAGATCATCATCACTACTACCCGACAGGGTGTCAAGAGAAGAAGAGTCATCTTCATCAAATTTTAGCTCCTCAAAAAGAAATCTATCCTCCAGGGAACCACTCTGAGAGTCATTAGTAGTATCTCCCAAAATAGGGACCAGCACCACCATAGCAACAAAATCATCACAAGGATTTCTAGTGCTAAAAACCAAGAAGGGACTGACAAGAGATTCTGAAATATGAGAGACTGAACCAACACTACTACCTGCACTAGGGGAAGAATCCATGGAGGAGGTAGCCAAAGAGTTCTATTTATCTTTGTTAATTAGTATATTTTATTATATTTCTTAATTTGACTTTTGCAGGTTATCTAAGGAATAGACCTAAGTTTTTTCCATATTCTCAGTATTTTCTATTTCGGTTGGATATAGAACTACAACATGCCACACAGATGTCCACACATCAAACTAGTGTCCTTAGGTGGGACACTCAAATTTGGATCAAAGACTCTCTATCATCTGGTCTTTCGATTGCTGAAACTAAAATATTATTTTCTTCATCTATAATAGTATATTTAAATACTAGTTTATCTAGTTTGGAGGTATCTGAATGCGTGTTGTGAAATTGTCTCTCAAGGGAACATAGTTTCCTTTAGGCAAGGTCAAATTTAGAACATTACACACCTTTCGTATAAAATACCACTTTTATGATATCTAATATGAATGTTGTATGATCTCTAATATGAAAGGATAAAATAAAGCACAATTCTATAAATTTGAGCGTGAGCATTAAATTTGATTCACCATTCTTTAATTATTTTTGAAAAATAACTAGAAAACTCTATATGTATATTTGAAACATTTTTATGTAGTTGAATTTAATTATATTTATATATGTAATTTGATTAAAATATTTTTCCCTCTTAGTAGTCTAATGTTGGAAGATACATTCTATAGTCATGATGTATTGGTAATGTTTTATTTATACACATGCATGTTTTGATCATGATAAGATACTGATTAAGCCATAGGAGAAGGGACACAATATCTCTACTCAAGTTGTGGGATTGTGCCAATCTATCAAACAATTGGAGGAACTATCCTAGCGAGAAAAGGTCAAGATTTGTGGGGTGCACATGGTAGAACCAACACTATAGATTCCTTTCCTCTTTCTATTATGGAGATAGGAAAATGAAGATGAGGTGCAACTTGTATATAAAAGGGATTCCATTTTATGGGCTGATTTACCTTTTTTATAAGAGATATAGGTCTATGATCAACAAGAACCATAAAATAATGAAAACAATGTGTAGAAGATAAATGCAATGAGGGTTCCTTTATCTTTTTTATGTATAGGTAGATGAAAAATGAAATTCACTAGTAAAAGTTGTATAAAACTATTATCAATGAGAGGTTGACCCAGATATGAGTACTCTTTTTAATCTACCATGGGAATAAACATAGGGATAGGATAAGATTTTAATGAAAGAGTGACCAAAGAGAAAGAAACCCTAGGGGAGGGAGAAAGTGTTGAAGAAGAGGACCCTAGATGACATCTTAAAATTTGATACGGTTTGACTAATAGGTCATCTTGTTGTTGTAAGGGTCCTAAAGTTGAATTAGATTCTTTTCAATAGTTGATGTTGATTGACACTACACTAAACATAGAATAAAAACCAATGTCTTTTATGTTAGAGTAATAAGTTTTTTTACTTATTAGGTAAATCATATTGATCTAATTATTAAGTCACTTATTATCTATTTCTTTACTTAAGTTAAACTCTAGGCATATATTGATTAATTCTTTTATTAACTATTATTATGCAACCTAGGTTTCCTTTTAGGGTTTTGATCTCCTTTTATAAGGATTGATCTCTCTTGTAAATAAAAGAACATTCTTTTTTAATTGATTGAAACTTTTGTTTTTGCACACCAAGAATGTCTCCTCTTTGATGGATCCTTGCATTCAAGCCTCCATAGGTTTTTCTGCTCTCTTTCTGTGAAAAGTGTTTTCATGCAGGTGTTCTTCAGAGTTGTGGGTTGTTTTCTCATAAACTCCAACATGATATTAGAGATTTAGATCTTCACGCCCCTTTCTTCTTCCTGAGAGATTCAACCTTGTTCATCAGATCTATAATTTTTGTAGGATTTTTTGTTAGATCTGGGGATACCTCTTTTTCTGGTTACTTTAGGCTCAAACGAACCTCATGTTGAGCTCAAAGTGCCCAAGAATCCCTATTTCCATGTAAAATTTGTCCAATTTGGACAATTTTGGAATTTGAGGAAATTGTTTTTAGTACCAAGGTTCTATGACCCTAGAACACACTTCAAGGCATGAGTTATAATTTTTTTTGTCTTGGGAAGCACACTGAGCGCAACCCGGGCACCCCCTGACCTCCACCTTGTGTTGACCGTGGAGCAGCACTGCGGTTACTGCTTGTGGTTAATGCTGGCAGGCCACAGTGATGTTGTGATCACCGTCGACGTTACCACCAAGCAGGCCGAAATAACCACTGCTATAACCGCTGATAGTAACTACCATGGTGTCCGATGGTAACTACAATTTTGTAGCCCCCTTTGCCAGGAGTAGGGTCACGTGGTGACCAGGAGCCAATTTCTCTGCCCCAAGCCACCAGCCTCCTGGTCATGTGGTGACCAGGGGCCCAATTTTTTGGCCCCTAGGCCTTGGTAGTTTTTTGTGTTTATAGCCATATGGATAAAAGCAAAATATGTTGTCACCCTTTTACAAAGGCAAAGGGTAACAAAAACAAATTTTTTTAACTTCAATAGTATAAAAATGACATTTATGTTTGGAATTTGAGGATGATGTAAACTAATTAAATGTGATAAAATGGATGAAGGTTATGACAAATATTTTTAATAATTTTTTTGAATAAGAATTGATATATTTTTTTAATTTTTAAAGATGATTTTTCAGTTTCTAAAAAATGTTGAAAATTAGGGGTCTAATTCCCACCAAAAAATTATATGTAAATAAATATTTTTTTCCCTAATTTCAAAATATGTCATAGATGACATATATAGCTAGTGCAAGAAGAAATAAAAATTGATTTGTGACCTTTATTTTCTCTTTTAGAACAATTCAAATTCCACCTCACTGAAATCGACAGTTTTCATCTCGCAACATATTTTTCATAACAAATCTATCCAAACAAAAAAAGAAATATATATTCTTGAAGAGGACTCTCTCCTCTAGTGCATCATATGTTTTTCAAATTTATTTAATATAATTTACTATTTTTTTTCTTTCTTTGAATCAACATATCCTTGACTGTTAAAATACCTACTTGTAATGTTTTTTAATTACAATAAACTATGTCTAATTAAAACACTATAAAATCTATATGAGGATATTCCTGACTCTGATCTCTACAAAAGAGTATTTTTTATTTTTAGAAAAATATCATTAAAAAGATTAGGAGTTATTGAAATGCCACTTTTATGAAATAATTTTATTTTTATGGTAATTGGACCCAAAGTGGTATAAAACATGCATTTAATAGACATTTTCAATTGGAAAAGTTAAAGCACTTATCTAACTTAGCTAGAATGAACCTAGCTAGACCATATATTTGACCAAAATTAATTTTTAGCTAGAAAAAATAAAATTTAGATGTAATGATAATTTAGCCTAAAAGGTGACACATGATTGTGCTTTTACCCATATGACCATCAAATTTAGCCTTGCATTTTTTTGTCGTCAGCACACATCAGCATTCTTCATGCACCATTTTGGGCCCTCAAGAGTACTTGTCAATTTTTTGCTCATAAGTTGAGCATATGATGTCAAAATCGGGAAAACAAGTTATCATTAGAAATCTATTTTCGAGCTCTATCCAGATCTAGAGGTTTGAATTTCTAATTTTTCTTTTTTATTGTGTTTTCTTTTGTGAAAGACAAAATTTATTTTTTGCACTCTGGGAGCCATATCTTTCCCATCCAGACTCCGTTTTTGGAAAATAAGATATCGTTGGAAAGCTTGTTCTATAAAATTTCCAATACTATGAGTCATTTTCCAAGATTCTACTCCAAGAATATATATATTGCATTTCTACACTTTGTTGAATATATTGGATGTTTTAGGTCCTGGGATCTCTACCCTATATGGAATGGCTCTTCTTTGGTTGTTCTTCTTGTTTTAACAACCTTAGCTCTTCTTTTATCATTGTATACATCATTTTGTAACCATTAATTTATAAAAACTCACTGAGATAGTGTTCCATTATATTGCATGCTTGGGACATCTGTGTGCCTTTGTACTCACACTACATTATAAAGTGTCATGAGGGGCTTGATGTTTGATTTGTTTTCCATCTACCTTTTTCAAGTGAGTGTTAAAAAATAAAAAATCAACACATGACAATGAGTAGAAAGTGTCTATCTATACTTTCCCTATTCCTTGGGCTATTTTGATACATTTTCTTAATTGAGTAATAGTTGATAAAATTTAGAAGGAGAAAGTGAACAAACCTATTTCATTATACCATTGTGAAAATAGATATAAGAGTTGTCACTAAATGGCTGGTGAATGATCTACACTATCAACCTTTGTTAGGAAGGCTTGGAAATCACTTACTTCTAAATTAGGAATCTCCTTCCAATTAAAGTGCTAAGTTAGTTACATTCTCTAACTTATATCAAAATGAATATTGACATGACCCTAATGAGGGTATAGGTAGAAGACTTTATTTTATATAAGAAATAGTCTTATAATCTTTGATTTAGTAAATGTTAGCACCATCAATAAATATTAAGACCTACTCATAGATACAATCATCCATGTTCAAGATTAACAATAGTAACTAAGAGTTGACTATATTGGAAAATTGTTATAAATACCACCTAATTAGTATATGGATACCCACATTACTCTAGGATATAATTGAAAAAATTCTACTGGGAGCATGTGGGTTTGGGGGCTACTGTCATACCGCTGATGGATACCCTTGTTAGATAGTCCTATAATAGATTATAGGGAAATATGAATTTATAATAGGAATGGGTAGATAACAATACAAAAATATCATATTGTGGTATACCACATCTTAATTACCTATGGTAGTCAACATATTAGGTGAATGGTCATTTGGAGTTTATCGTATGAGTGGTAGACCAATGAACACATCTCTCTTAGTATGAGTCATAAAATCAACATGAAAAATGGATAGGGACAAAGTCTACTATGAAAGGTTCACATTGTACCCCAAGTGATCCATGACAAGCTAACGATAATGAGCCTACAAGACCTTGTAGAACAGTTAATGTATGTTTCTCAGTTATCTTAGTTATTTTACTCCATTTTTCATTATGTATGTTCTAGAAAATTATGTTATGATGAATATCCTGTAGTATGCATAACTTATAATAAATTACATTGGTAGAAATTACTTTATTTCTTCCCTAGTTGTATATTACATTATTGACATCATGAACATGATGGAATAATTCATTTTTCAAAAAGAATTGTGCAAAATTTTGGCTCTTATTGGGGGGTTTTTGTCACACTATAATCTTTTTAAAGAATTCATTTTATATGAAAATTTAAAATTCTTGTTCCAACCTATTAAAATTTTGAGCATCAATACCATGATGGGCTCCTATGTTTGTGCTTGACTCTCATTGTCCTCTCCCATGAATGTATGCCTAGTAGGCCCATGATGTAGCCCTATACATCTTTAACTTGAACTAGTGATTGTGTTATTTTATTAATTTTTATTCTCTTTATTTATTTATTTTTCTTTTATTTTCCTCCAACATCCATTATAGATGTAACTAATAGGGACTTGACAAAAAGATGGCCTTTGAAAGTTGGGCCTCCCATATTAGAAATATAAAAATAGATTAGTGAAATATTAAAAATTTGTAAGATAATTTCTAATAGTGATATGTTATGATGGTTAAGTTGTGTTTTTGTTCTTTACATCAAGCTTAAAATCTCATTTGGGATGAGGCCCCTCATTTGTGGCCTCACCAGTTCATAGCTCTGGGTCAAAGTGTTTACTCCTCTTTAAAAAAAGTTGCAAGATAATTAATTTTTTGAACCTTTTATAACTTGGTGTAATGTTGTAAATTGTATGATCATATAATTCCATGCTCACTTAGGGTTCACTTTAGCACCCTATTTACACATCCCCAGATCTAACTGATATCTCTTGGCTCAAGGTGTGATTTTACAAGCATAGTACCTTTCTACCTCCCTAGCCTCTTTCCAACCTTCTAGGACTCTATTAGTGTGATTTTATAACCTAGTGTAGTTTAGCACCATCTTTACACATCCCTAGATCTAACTGATATCTCTTAGCTCAAGGTGTGATTCTACAAGCATAGTACCTTTCTACCTCCCTGGCCTCTTTCCAACCTTATAGGACTATATTAGTGTGATTTTATAACCTAGTGTAGTGTCATAAATTGTATCTTCTTATAATTCTTTTTTCACTTAGGATTCACTTTAGTTATTTGTTTCCATGCCCCTAGATATAACTAATATTTCTCAACTCAAGGTATGATTTTACAAGCATAGTACCTTTCTAGATCTCGAACTAAATTAAAGGTGTGATTTTATAACTTGGTGTAGCATCATAAATTGTCCCTTCATATTATTTTATGGTCACTTAGGATTCACTTTAGTGATCTCCATGTTCCTAGATCTAACTAATATTTCTAAAATCAAGGTGTGATTTTACAAGCATAATACCTTTCTATCTCCCTAGCCTCTTTCCAACCTTCTAGGACTAGATTAGTGTGATTTTATAACTTGTTTTAGTGTCATAAATTGTATCTTCATAGAATTCCATGCTCACTTAGGCTTCAATTTTGTGCTTTGTTTCCATGCCTCTACGTCTAGCTAATATTTCTCAACCCTAGGTGTGCTTTTACAAGTATAGTACCTTTCTATATCTAGGACTAAATTAGGTATGATTTTATAACTTGGTTTAGTGTAATAAATTATATCTTTATATAATTCCATGCTCACTTAGGCTTCACTTAAGTGCTCTATTTCTATGCCCCTAGATCTAACTAATATTTATCAACTTAATCTATGATTTTACAAGTATAGTACATATCTATCTCCATAGCCTCTTTCCAACACTCTAAGACTAGATAAGGGTTCTATTACCCCAATTCCCATGTACATGAAAATTTGGCTAAAACCTATTCCAAAATCTTTGTTTTCACCTTACCAAGCATCCCAAAAAATTTCATGATTTTATGTTTGGTTTCTTGGCCTCTACAAATTTTCTATCTCCCTGGCCTACAAGTAAATTTTTTTGAAAAAAGTAGTTGTTACCAAGGAAAACCCTGCAAACCCTAGCCTTCATTCTAATTCCTTGTTACTTTATTAGCCACTTAAGTTTCAAATACCCATGTGCGCTAATTTCTCATTGGTCAGTCCCCTATTCTCTTATTTCCCTAGTGGTTACCTTTTCCATTTGGTGACTTGGTGACTGTAGTCATTCTCTTAGTCACTTAAATGTTTCATGATGACTGCTTAACAGCTAGTGACTCAGCAAGTGGTTAACTTCTCTTCAATCACGTGTTCGCTAGGAGAACTAGTGGTCTTTTTATGTGGCATCCCAGTTAAAAGATCTAATGGTTATCTGATGATCTGAAGGGTTTTTGTCAAAGCATCAGATCATGCACTGACCATCGATTCCCTTTCAATGAAGTGTTGCAGTGTGTTAGTGGGTCTGATGCCACATCATCTTATGTGGAAGCTCCTGATTGGTCGAGAGATGATGATTTGTAAAGAATGTCAGAGCGAGCCTGGCAAATTGTGTCCCTTTTAATCCTACGGTTGTGCATCATCTCATGGGTTGTGTCAGAACCATGAGATTATGCACCAACCGTCGATTTCACTTTGTTGTCAGAGCCTTGTGGGTGGGTCCACATTTGTTGATGTGCTCATTCTCTATTGGTCCACATAGGGATGACTAAGATTTGTTAGAGGGGTCATGTCAGAGTCTCTGCAGGGATGTCAAAAGGATGAAGATCGACAGCTGGCATATCTTCATGAAGAGGTTTTCTGAAACATGCAATCTTGCACCACCATTCGATCTACCAAATGTTCAGGTCCTGTCAGTGGGTCCAATGCCAGGTCAGGATGACATGCCATCTTTTGATTGGTCAAAGTAAAGAGAAAATCTATGGGACCATGTTGCCAGGTATGCTGACTTGCTCAAATGTGATTGGTTTCCGCATGCTAATGAAGACTTCCAAGTGGACCGATGTGTCAATGGGGTCACGGCTTGATGAAGATCTATGGTGGGCATATGATCTGAAGGAATATTTGATGGTCATGAGATCAAGTGCTCACCGTTAGATTGGAATCTTAGTTTGAGTGGGTCCATTGTCAGAGCTTGCTGAGGTGTTTGCTAACAAAGAAGTCGGAGCAAATAAAAGAATGCCAAGTGGCATAAATGGGCCCAAGCTTGAAAGGACTTCGCAAATGAGATAGGTCTTTGGTCGTGTGGTCACCAAATGACTTAAAGGAAGAAGGGCTCGAGGTGGGTCCAAATATGTTGACATGTCGATTTTCTCATTTCTCATTGGCCGCTGGCTTCCACGGTGGTTTTCACTTGTCAGAAGGGTTTTAAAGTTGTTTTCTCAGCGTATCATGGCCATTCATTTGCCAGGAAATAAAAGGATATCGATGATCACATTTTAAAATGACCAGCTAGCCATTAAAATTTCAAATTCAAATAGTTCTAAGAGGGGATTTTGCCAGTATTTGATTTGCAGGCCGCAAGCGGTGAGGTACTTCAAAAAATTTATGTCTCCAGGACATTTGCAGTTAAAGGAGGATGATGAGGAGGTTAGAGCAGCTATCATGGGTCATTTCTTGTCTTAGAAGGGTACCAATTATGCATTCATCGCAAGACTTTGTGTAATACCTCTCCTACAGTGATACTATGATTTGATACTTTTTTTATGATGGTTAGAACTATGCACTCATGTTTATGTTTTTCATGGAGGATTATACGTTCATCAGATGATATTTATATGCTCAGATATAGTTACTTTGATTATATGTTTATGAGATCCTAGAAGAATGTATTAGTTTTACATGTTTTATCTCATGAATGGTATACTAACCCTTATCTCAATTGGTTTATGGATACATATGTGTTTTTCATGACTCAGGACGAAGTCGTAGTTACTCACTTGGTGAGGTCCACACGATGTATCGATCCTGGTCATCTGCTTGCATATATCTGATGTGTATATCTATATGTATATGTATCTCTTCTTGGTGATGCAGGAATTGCAGGTACCGGGTATCGTCTCCACCTGGCTCCACAGGTCTGAGCGATCCCTTAAAAATCCTCGATCGTTGTTGTTGTCATGGAGATATCATCAAGCTTCACAAAAGAAAACCTTTATCCTTGATCATTCACCTTAGGTGGGAAGTGCCGGGTCAGTTCCTGGTAGGGAGATATTATGTGGTTTATCAGTTATTAGGGTTTGGATCTTGTTCTTACTGTTAGGGATACTCAACTTTGTCAGTAGGTTATCTAGGTGAGTCCTTGTTGATCGATGTCTGTTTCAGTGACTTATCCCTGTTTAGATTTTCATGTTAGTATTAAGATCGAGTTGCTATTTGTACCTTGCATCTTCTGGTTATATAGTTATAAAATGTTAGTAAAATGAATAATGAGCCATTTATACTATATGTGTCATAAACATGTGGGTGCACACATATGCTTATGAACACATATAGGTATATTAAGGTATAAATATATATTCATAAATATAAATAAATATATATACTTAATTATATTAACAAATAGCACTAGCCTTATGGTTGTTGATAAAAATAAATTAAGAAATAAATAAAATAAGATAAAATAAAATAACTTTTGGTAATAAAACTAACTAGCTAGGAGGGAGTTGAACTCGAGACCTCCTAGAAGTTGGGGCTAGTTAGTTACCAATTGTGCTATGTGAATTCCTTGTGAGGTAAGTAATTAAATTTATTATTAAACCTTATTTTAGAGAATATTTTAATAAAAAAAAATATATATATAAACAAAACTTTATTTGTTACGGGAGAAAATTAGTTTCTCCTCCAACCGACTATGGAAGTTGGAGAAGTTTCTTCCCGTATAGAAACTTCTCCAACCAAATAGTTGGAGAGGAGATTATATCTATGATGATTGGTTCGGAAGAAGGTGGCTGGAAACTATTTTGGGAACGGAAGAACTTTGGCTAATCAAGAGAAATTTGGGAGCGGAGGAACAGGGAGCAGCGGAAGAAATTTTGCAGGAACGGGCTTCGTCAACCAGGGAACTATTTACCAGGTTGGAGCTTTTCCCTGATAATCCCTAGGATATGAAATAATTATTTTATTGTCTGTTTGTGCATTATTGTTTATGTTAGATCGGCAAACTCAATAGTTTTAACATCATGGTTATATTAATATTTGCTGAAATAAAATGTAAATTCACAGAATATCAAACCTTAGAAAATGTATAAGAAGTTAGATAAACAAATAAAATACATAACGTTGTATTTTATAATATTATTAAGAGTTATATTTTCCTGTATATGTCCTTTAAAAATAAAATAAAATATATATAAATATAAAATTATTAACCTACTATGTGTTTGACATTCTAAAATATTCATTAATTAATTAACTATTGTCTTAATATTCTTATTATGTAATAGATAAAATAAATTCTATTAAATGTGTTTTTTAAAAAGTTTTAAGAAAATAATAATAAAATAAAATTAAAAAAAACAATGAATAGGGCCGCTGCCGCGGCGGGTCCCGCAGTACCGAACGGCAGCGTCCGCTGCCGGCGGCACCTTTGGGTGCCGTGCGGCAGTGACCGCTGTCGGCGGTACCCGGGGGTACCGCACGGGAGCGGGCCCCCGTGTAGGGTTTGCTTTAAAAAAGAAACATTTTTTTTTTATTTAATTTTAACATTTTAAAAAAATACAATTTCGGTATTTTATGTATAATATAGGTATAATGTAATTTATGTTTAACATTAATCTAAGTAGATATTATATTATATATACATATAATATAGGTATTATTATATATATATAATATAATTTGAATTTTTATTTAAATTAATTTTGTATTATATTTTTAGGATAGTAGTAATTGAAAACATGGGTTAAATAATTTAATACATATGATATTGATAATTAGACTTATATTATATATATATAATATATATTATTATATATATATAATATAATATTAAAATTGAAGAAATATATCAAATTGTTTATGTTAAGGTGTTCTTTTTTTTAATATATATTTTTGATGGTTTAGTTTTATATTATGAATTTGGTTATACATACATATAATTAAAGAACTTGTCGGACAAAGTGATATTAAATATCATTATATTATGTAATGAAATTTGTTAGATGAACGAAATGTTTGAACTAGAGGCATATTTATTTCGATGTTTTAACTGTGTAAATATTTTTAAGTTGTAAATAAATAATTGATTTCTTAGTTCCATGCTTAGACAAATGTTAGGATGGGGGCTAGAAAACGGAAACAAAACTCTTACTTTCAATTTTATCAACAAATCAAACTAGTCAAACTTGTGATCTCTTAAGCATCCTAGGTAGGTCTGTTATAATGAAATTGTTGGACATGTTAGTGGTTTGACTAGGGAAACCTAACGGGAATAGGTTAGGGTTAGGAAACCTAGGAACCCCTAAGTGAGTGGCTCTCAGTGCGGGGACGGGGCCCTAAAGTGGCTAGACCAGGATAACCGACTGATGAGTTAATTAACCAAGTGATAACCAAATAAAATTTAAGGGATGGGTTCAAACATTAAAAAGATTAAGTTGTGCCTCGCCCATGCCATTAGCGCTAGGACAGGCTATGGATGGGAGTGGGAGAAGGTACCTATGCGTAGGTACAAATCGAATGGCACTTGTCTGTATGAAAGGCATTTGATTTCCGCATGTGTCTACTTGGGGGCCGGGGCCCAGTGTGGCTAGTACCAGGACAACCCAAGGGGTGAGGGCTATGCGATGACACTCACTTAGGTTGTTGCTTAGGATTTCCTACCCAAACCTTAGAATCCCTTGTGAAATGTACTTTACTTGTGTGAAATGTTATCCACCCTTTTTGGTAAAACCTAGTAAGTTTCTTCTTGTGGGCTTGGTGTTTATCTCCTAGCACGGGGGGTGAAACCTTACCAGTTTCACATGGTTGGGTGGAAAATCTTTTTATCGAGGTATCTTGTGCAGATGTAAACAACTGAAGATTCATATTTGTCTGAGCACCTGTTGAAGAATGAAGATTTATACTTATTCATGTTGTTGTAAACTTATGTATTCTCCTATGAGGAGTTTAAATGTAATGTAATTTTCAAATGATGTAATAATGGGTAGCCGTAGGAAAAAGGGTTATATGGGATGTTTAATGTATGTTGGAAAGATGTAAATTTTGTTATGTATCAAGTTGTGCAAAATGTTGATGAATCATTTATTGTTCTATTGAAATATGTTAGTTAGATGAAATG
Source organism: Chamaecyparis obtusa (assembly GCA_027943335.1). Taxonomy (NCBI): domain Eukaryota; kingdom Viridiplantae; phylum Streptophyta; class Pinopsida; order Cupressales; family Cupressaceae; genus Chamaecyparis; species Chamaecyparis obtusa. The sequence continues at coordinate 646,948 of BSBK01004832.1, forward strand.
GAATTATAGTTATTGAAAAGTTTTAGATGGAATTTATCTTTAAATGTGTTTAAGTATTTTTCAATAAAGAATCTGAAATGGAATTTGAATGGTTAGTAAATGTTGTTAAAATGTTTATCAATTCTCAATAAGTTATACATTTACATTTAAGGGAACCTTGGAAAGAAGTTAGAAAATGTTTTGTTTATTATAAACTTTAAAGTTCAAAATTTTTCGTTAAACTCTACTTAGGTTTTCTTTTATGAAGTAAACCTTTGTGTATTTTCCTGGTTCCCTTGCGGGGCATGACACTTTGTGTAGGAAAGTGGATGAATCCAGGTCACTTGTCTGCAGGTTGATGTAGTATAGGGATGGGCACACAAACTTGAGGTCTGATCAGCCATAATGTTACAAAGATATATTCATGATCAAACTTGGTTGAGTTAGGGTTAGTTATTATTGTAGATTTTTTGTAAACCCTAGTTAGGTTTTAGCTCCTACCTACGTGCAAAAAGAGGAGATGTATATATTATATTTTTGGAGCTTTTGAGCTTAGAGTTGGACAATTGTAAAAGAATTTCACTTTTTTTAAGGGTCATCTATGGTATCATTTCTACCCTCTGGCTTATACAGTTGTAAATATTTCATTGATAATTCAAATATTGTAGAGGTATTTTGTGACAATTCCTCATGTCCCTATGCTTCCTTATCTGAATTCTCTCTTAGTGAATTGAAGTATATGTTTATTTTCAGTGATATTGAGGGTTCCTGATCCCTCTCATTTTCTATAATTGTGTGTGTTACTATGTTTGATTTGATTTGAAGGCTCTTATGGGTATACTTCAACCCCCTGACCATCTTGTCTCAATCCTACACCGAGTTGCAAAAGTGAATGTCTGCTTCCAGGTCATAGGTTGTGTTTTATGTTCAAGCCCTCCTATGAATTACTTATGCAAGCCTATTCAGTGAGTTGTGATCTCCTAGACCTAAGTCCTTCATTGGTCTCACCCCTCTATGCTACAATTCACACCTTAATTTCTATGTATCACCTAGTAGGTAGTTTGCTTTCAAGTCATTTCCCTTTTCAAGCATTCCTTCTATCCCTTTTCCCCTCAAGTTTTACTTTTCCTGTTAAGAAGAAAATTAAGGTGATTATCCAAGAGGAACCAGCCTACAACCTGGAGGTCTCATCTTAGTTAGCATAGGTCCAACAACCTGGAGATGATTCCCATGTTATATTAGGTTATCAAGACTACAAGAGCTTGAAACAAGGGTGCAAACTTAGTGTATAACAATTCTGGCACACCCGGTGGGACTACTACAAACAAAGTTCATTGTTTGAAGATTATGTTATCTCTGATATACTGATAGCATGATACAGAACTTTAGAGGTTATTCCACTAAGTATAACTGGTGACTCCACTGAATTCAAAGATCCAGGCCAACCTTGTTTAAGGTTTATGAGAAAGATTGAGACTAGGAGCTCAAAACCCACTAAATTTTTAGAGTTGCCCTCAAAGGGAAGTCATAAAGGTAGGTCAACTCAAAGAACATCCCCTGTAAGGAGAGTTCAATCAACACCACTAGATACCTCAGAAAGGAGACCTTTACCCTTCCATTCCAGAAGAAGAGGAAGATCTCTAACCAAAGCTCTAGAGGAAGATTCAAATCTAGCAGAAAATACAACTCACATAGTTGTCAACCTTCAGATTCCAACTCCTACAATGGCTAGATAGTTTTCCTTTGCACCATTCAACCAAGGAAGTCCATTAGCCTTTGTTCAACATCATGATGTGCCCTTGGTGGCACTAAACAGTATACCTAATTTCATAGGTGAAGGGCAGACAATTACTTTTGAAAACATAAGAGATGTAACCACCATCTGCAACATACACAATATAACTCAAGAGGATGTGGCCACAAAATTATTAGCAGCCTCTCTAAAAGGTAAGGCTCTTGAATGGTTTAGAACTCTAACTGTTGGTTCCATTACTTCATGGGATGAATTAGGAGATGCATTAAGTAAGAATTTTGAGGATAAATCAAATAACTTGTCTCTGGTAGAGCAGTTGACAACCATTAAGAGAGACCCTCAAGAGAAAATGACAGATTACAATAGTAGATTCCTCAAAACAAGACTAGAATTCCATTATCAGTACGGCCATCAGCTGGCCATGCTTTTCTATATTACTTACAAAGCTTGAATGGTCAAATTTTTTTCATGATCTAGTCCATGGGTGGTACTTCTTTACCCCAAGCCTTTGACATAGCTGTCAAGGCTAAAAATTGTTTAATTCAAGCAGGCATGATTGTTAGAAGGCCACCAATGCCCATCTTTCCTAGCCTTCAACCCATTGCACCTACACAATTACCCCCATTTACCCCTATTCCCACCATATTATTACCTCAGGCCAGTACCAACGGTCAAGAGCTAAGAACAAGTTTCTCTCAAGAGCTACAAGAAATAAAGAATAGCCAATAGAGCAGTCAGCAAGAAATGAAAAACTTGTTGCAGACCTTGACTAAAGAGGTCACAAATTTGAAGAAACAAGGTCAAGGAATCAGACCACCCTTTCAGCCACAAAGCCAAGGTCCTAATCAGCAATATCAAAATCAAGGACAGCATTATCAACAAAATAGGCCACCATACCAAGGATGGTATCAAGGACAAAGACAAAGTTTTAATCAAAGACCATTCCAACCATATAACCCTGCACCCCTCAATTCTGCAAATCCAGTGAGGGATATGGTCCCTAGTCAAAATAATATGGCTATGGATAATGAATGGTGTTTTCCTTGTAATCAGCCTCATAATTAGGCTACATGTTCAAATAGATGGATGAACCAAGCCCTAATGGTTCAAAATGCCTCACAAGCTCAATCAGAGGTTTCATCTAGTGGGTTAGTGCCTCAACAAGAATCACAAGAGAAAGATACTACTCTCTTTAATTGGGAGCAACTAGACTTCAATGGAGTCAATGATGAAGTTACTTTCGTTGCCTATACAAGAGCAAAAAGAAGAGTTCAAGATATGGAGCGAGAAGATTCCAATGCCAAAGCCACTGCAGCAAGCTGATCTCATCACACCTAAGGAGGTTCCTGTCATTACAAGCAAGGAAGGCCAACATTCTAAAGAAGTGGAGCCCATCATAGTGAAAGAACAATAGAGAGTACACACTATGACACCTTTTAATATTGTTGACAGCATGAAGAAGGTCAACATTACCATGTCCATGTGGGAGTCTTTAGCTCTTCTAGGACAGCCTAAGATTTTGAAGAAGGCCATGACTGAAGTAGCAACTCCTCAACCTACAAAAGAAGCTGCAAAGCTAGTGTTGGTCAACACTAATCAAGAAAAGGAGACTCCAAGTAGAAACTCCAAGGCCAATATCATGCAAGGTAGGAATTCAAAGCCACATCCCTTTTATGTATCTTTAATCATTGGAAAATCTTTAGTACATAATTGTATGGTAGATAGTGGAGCTACTAGCACTGTAATGCCTAAAAAATTAGCTGACCAATTAGGACTAAAATATGAACCCTTTCAAAAGAAGGTCACACAACTTGATGGATCCTCAATCAATACTATAGGTGTGGCTAAGGATACCAGTCTGATCCTTCATGCTAGTCCTAATTTTTCCATCCTCCTAGATATATACATCATAGATCTCCCTGCATTATTTTCTATATGTCTTTCAAGGGAGTTTACAGCTAAGATAGGAGGCTATCTATCTTCTGATTGGTCTCAAATGCTATTTCATATAAGGTATGGGACCAAGGTCACCATTAAGTTAGAAACCATTGGTAGCACACCATATAGAACCATATGTGTCCAATACCATCAATGTAAACTGCCCTATATTTGATGACAGTGACTTCCAAACCATTAGTGAAGCAAGCACTAAGATAGAAAGTATCCCTGATAATCTACTAGATGAAAGAGCTTAAGAGGCCCAAGAAAATATAATCTGGGATGTTGGTTTGGGAAGTTATTTGATACAAGAAAGTGGATCCATAGAGCCAAGCCTTCTCAAAGAAGACACTGATTCAGAAGATTAGAAAAATCAGGTTTGGGAACTATTTTTTGATGGGGCTAGAAGTAGACATGGTTCTAGTGGTGGTGCTATGCTAGTGTCCCCAAAAGGAGAAAGGTATTATACTACCTTTAGATTTAGTTTCTCCTACACTAGAAATACTACAAAATATGAAAGTCTAGTCAATGGACTAGAATGGGCTAGAAAAAGAGGGCTTAAGGCCTTAAAAGTTTATGGTGATAGTGAATTAGTTGTCAACCAAGTAAGAGGGATAAGTGCATCCAAGAATGACACCTTGAGAGCATACAAGCATAGAGTGTGGGATACAATTGAATATTTTTGTGCTTTCAATATTGTTGCTATCCCTAGGAAGCTAAATCAAAATGAAGATAGGTTAGCTGCTGTTGGATCTCAGTATGATATTCCAAATAGAATTTCAAAAGAGGTAGATCAACAACATATCAAGGTTATTTTCAAACCCTTTATTCCTGATAATGATGTCAATTGGCAGGTGTTTGACAATGATGAACAAATTCTGCAATTCTTGTTTGAAGAAGATGTTTTTTCAAAGCATAATCAAGATAGGCTATCACAAAACTATGGTGATCAAGTGATACAACTTAATTCTAATAAGATGCCTAGAGGTCTTGTCACCCTAGAGACTTTCTTCAACAAGGATGATGAAGTTAAGAAGAATAAAGCTGTCCTGATAGTCCAACAAGAACATTGTGTTGAACTAGAGTTGGAGCTAGGTAAGAGCTTACAATTTGGAAAAGTGAACACTGATTTGGAAAGGCAGGCTTACACTCAACTTTTCAAAGAATTTAGTGATGTTTTTTCATGGCAATATGAAGACCTCAAAGGTTTTAATCTGGCCCTTTCTCAACACACTATTGAATTAGAACCAAATGCCAAACCAGTAAGGCAAAAACAAAGGCCTGTTAATCCCAAGCTTGAGCCACTTATACATAAAGAAGTACTCAAACTGATAGAAAGTGGTATCATCTACCCCATCAAACATACTAGTTGGGTTTCCAACCTTGTTCCTATTAGGAAGAAGAATGGGGAGCTGAGGTTATGTGTTGACTTCAGGGATCTTAACAGGGCCTCTCTAAAAGACCACCATCCACTACACTCCATGGAACAAATCTTACAATGTGTATTTGGATCTGAGAGATTTTCATTATTGGATGGCTATTCAGGATACAATCAGATCCTAGTAAATAAAGAGGATAAATATAAGACTACATTTACAACCAAGTGGGGAACCATGGCTTATCAAAAGATTCCCTTTGATTTGTCAAATGCAGGTGCTACATTTTAAAAGGCAATGGATATGGCCTTTAAAAGCCTCATGTACAAGTTTGTACTGGTCTACTTGGATGACATAACTGTCTATTCTAAGCATGCAGCAGATCACATCAAACATTTGAGGAAGATCTTTGAAAGGTGTAGAAAATTTGGGATATCTCTTAATCCCAAGAAATGTGTGTTTGCAGTTCATGAAGGAAAATTGTTGGGATATGTAGTATCCAAAGAAGGGATCATAGTAGATCCTGAGAGAATTGTAGCCATCTTAGAGCTACCATTGCCACATCATAAGAAAAGTCTCCAATCTTTCATAGGAAAGATTAATTTTGTTAGGAGGTTCTTGCCTAACATTGCAGATTTACTAAAGCCTTTGACAGCCATGTTAAAGAAGAGTTCAGCTTTTAGTTGGACCAAAGAAGGGAGAGTTAATTTCCAAGCTATCAAAGAGGCCTTAACCAAAGCTCCTACCCTGTTAAACCCAAATTTCAGTAAAGATTTTATCATTTATGCTTATGGGGGTCATGATGCTATATCTGCAATGTTGACCCAAGAAAATTCAGATGGATTGGAGTAGCCTATTGATTTCTTTAGCAAAGGTTTGGAGGAGTATGAACAAAGATACTCTTTTGTAGAAAAACATGTACTTGCTTTGATAAAGAGACTTAAGAAATTTAGATATCTATTGACCCACAACAGGGTACATTTGAAGGTTACTCATCCAAGTTTCAAAGAATTTTTGCTTTCCAAAGACCTAAATGAGAAAAGAGCTGGTTGGATCACCAAGGTGATGGAATATGACATAGATATTCAAACTACCAAGCTAGTTAGAGGAAGAGGTCTTTGTGAACATTTGGCAGAGGATGAAAGTTCAAAGAAAGTAGAGCAATTAGATGCATCTCTAGTGGTGCATTCTACAGAAGAACAAGCCAAGGCAACAAGCTAGTTGCATAATATGATCAATTACTTGAAGATAGGACAATGTCCTACAGGCCTAGATTCAGCAAAAAGAAGGTATTATAGATTACAATATGTTCCTTTTGTGTTGATAAATGAAGTTCTTTTTAGAAAAGATCACAATGGTGTCCTTTTAAGATGCATAGATTCAGAAAAGGTAGCACACATCCTATTTGAGTTTCATGATGGACCTTCTGGAGGTCATTTCTCTCCTAGGACTACTACTTTTAAAATCATGAGGGCTGGATACTACTGGCCATCTATCTTTAAGGATAGTCATGAGTATGTGAGAAAATACATCAAGTGTGCCATGTTTGCAGGAAAAGAAAGGCTTGCAGCCTTGCCCTTACAGCTAGTCAGAACAGAGCAACCCTTCATGAAGTGGAGTATAGACTTTATTGGCATGATCAATCCTCCATCTAGTGTGGGCCATAAGTGGGTAATCACTACAATTGATTATTTCACTAGGTGGACTGAAGTAGTTGCCCTGAAAGAATCAAATGAGAGTGTTGTCTTAAGTTTTTATGATGACATAATTCATAGATTTGGCACTCCTGACTCCATAATTTTAGATAATGCATTGGCATTCATAGGCCTCAAAGTCTCAGAGTGGGCAATCAAGAATGGTATTTATCTGAATACCAGTTCAAATTATTACCCTCAGGGCAATGGCTTGGTAGAATCAACAAATAAGAACTTGATTAGGATAATCAAGAAGACTCTACAAGACAACCAGAGAGATTGGCATACAAAGTTGAAGTCTGCCTTGTGGTTAGACATAATTACCCCAAAGAAGATCATTGGGAACTCTCCTTATGTGTTAGTGTATGGAAGAGAGGTCAAGTTGTCTATCTCAGTTGAATTGCCAGCTCTACACTTGGCTACTTAATATGCTCTATTTGAAGAAGGACATCCCTTACAGATCAAACATGCTCAGCTCATGGAGTTGGAAGAACTCAAAGAAAAATCTATGAAAGATATGGAGTTCCATCAGATTCAGACAAAGAAAAGTTTTGACAAGAGAGCCAAGGCTAGAAATTTCAAGGTTGGGGATGTAGTCTTGAAGTGGGATGAGTTCAGATCCAAGCCTGGCAGACATACAAAATTTGATTCATTTTGGGGTGGACCATTTCTTATAAAAGAGTGCAAGGGGTCTAATGCTTTTCAACTATCAACCCTTGAAGGAGATGCCTTGCCAATATCAGTAAATGGTTTCCACTTGAAGCCCTATTTTGAGGTTAGTCCTTCCTTGTAAATCTCTGTAAATATTTCCCCTGCTTTCTTTCCCTATTTTCTAGGTTATTTTCCTACTTTCCAAGAAGTGCTCATGCACAAGTTTGTCCTTCTAGTTCTAGTTTTGCCTCTTTGTCAAAAAGTTTTGTGCTCCTAAGATGACCCCATGCCCAATGAATATATCAAGGCCACTAGTTTTCCATGTCTAGCAAGCTGACATCCAGCAAAAATTGCCAAAATGTTACCCCAATTCCCATGTACATGCAAATATGGCTAAAACCTATTCCAAAATCTTTGTTTTCACCTTGCCAAGCATCCCAAAAAATTTCATGATTTTATGTTTAGTTTCCTGGCCTCTGCAAATTTTCTATCTCCCTAGCTTGCAAGTAAAAATTTCTAAAAAAAGTAGCCATTACCAAGGAAAACCTTGTAAACCCTAGCCTTCATTCTAATTCCTTGTTACTTTATCAGCCACTTAAGTATCAAATACCCATGTGCACTAATTTCTCATTGGTCGGTCGCCTATTCTCTTATTTCCTTGGTGGTTACCTTTTCCATTCGGCAACTTGGTGACTGTAGTCAATCTCTCAGTCGCTTAAATGTTTCATGATGACCACTTAACGGCTAGTGACTCAGCAAGCGGTTAACTTCTCTTCAGTCACATGTCCACTAGGAGGTCCGGCGGTCTTTTTATGTGGGGTCCTGGTTAAAAGATCTAACAGCTATCTGATGATCTGAAGGGTTTGTGTCAAAGCATCAGATCATGCGCTGACTGTCAATTCCCTTTCAATGAAGCGCTATAGTGTGTCAGTGGGTCTGATGCCACATCATCCTATGTGGAAGCTCCTGAATGGTTGAGAGATGATGATTGTGTCCCTTTTAATCCTACGGTCGGTGCATGATCTCATGGGTTATGTCAGAGCCATGAGATTATGCACCGACTGTCAATTTCACTTTGCTGTTAGAGCCTTGTGGGTGGGTCCTCCTTTGCTGATGTGCTTATTTTCTATTGGTCCACATAGTGATGACTAAGATTTGTCAAAGGGGTCATGTCAGAGTCTCTGCAGGGATGTCAGAAGGATGAAGATCGACGACTGGCGTATCTTCATGAAGAGGTTTTCTGACACATGTGATCTTGTGCCCATCGTTCGATCTGCCAAATGTTAAGGTCCTGTCAGTGGATCCAATGCCAGGTCAGGATGATATGCTATCTTTTGATTGGTCAAAGTAAAGAGAAAATATGTGGGACTATGTTGCCAGGTATCCTAACTTGCTCGAATGTGATTGGTTACCCTATGCTGATGAAGACTTCCAAGTGGACCGATGTGTCAATGGCATCATGGCTTAATGAAGATCTATGGTGGGTGTATGATTTGAAGGAATATTCAGCGGTCATGAGATCATGCGCCTACCGTTAGATTGTAATCTCAGTATGAGTGCATTCGTTGTTAGAGCTTGCCGAGGTGTTTGCTGATGGAGTGGCTGGAGCAAATAAAAGAATGCCAAGTGGCATAAATGGGCCCAAGCTTGAAAGGATTTCATGAATGAGACAAGTCTTCGGTTGCATGGTCACCGAATGACTTAAAGGAAGAAGGGCTTGAGGTGGGTCCAAATATGCTGACATGTCAATTTGCTCATTTCTCATTGGCCGTTGGCTTCCACGGTGGTTTTGACTTGTTAGAAGGGTTTCAAAGTTGTTTTTTCAACGTATCATGGCCATTCATTTGCCAGGAAATAAAAGGATATTGATGGTCACATTTTAAAATGATCAGCTAGCCATTAAAATTTCAAATTCAAATAGTTCTAAGAGGGGTTTTTGCCAGTATTTGATTTGCAGGCCGCAAGCGGTGAGGTAGTTCAGAGAATTTATGTCTCTAGGACATTTGCAGTTAAAGGAGGATGATGAGGAGCTCTAGGTGGCTATCATGGGTCATTTCTTGTCTCAAAAAGGTACCAATTATGCATTCATGGCAAGACTTTGTGCAGGAAAGTGGATGAATCCAGGTCACTTGTCTGCAGGTTGATGTAGTACAGGGATGGGCACACAAACTTGAGGTCTGATCAGCCATAATGTTGCAGAGATATGTTCATGATCAGACTTGGTTGAGTTAGGGTTAGTTATTTTTGCAGATTTTTTGTAAACCCTAGTTACGTTTTAGCTCCTACCTACGTGAAAAAAGAGGAGATGTATATATTATATTTTTGGAGCTTTTGAGCTCAGAGTTGGACAATTGTAAAAGAATTTCACTTTTCTTAAGGGTCATCTGTGGTATCATTTCTACCCTCTGGGCTTATATAGTTGTAAATATTTCATTGGTAATTCAAATATTGCAGAGGTATTTTGTGACAATTCTTCATGTCCCTATGCTTCCTTATTTGAATTCTCTCTTAGTGAATTGAAGTATATGTTTGTTTTCAGTGATATTTAGGGTTCCTAATCCCTCTCATTTTCTATAATTATGTGTGTTACTGTGTTTGATTTGATTTGGAGGCTCTTGTGGGTATACTTCAACCCCCTAACCATCTTGTCTCAATCCTACACTGAGTTGTAGAAGTGAATGTCTGCTTGTAGGTCATAGGTTGTGTTTTATGTTCAGGCCCTCCTATGAATTACTTATGCAAGCCTATTCAGTGAGTTGTGATCTCCTAGACCTAAGTCCTTCATTGGTCTCACCCCTCTATGCTGCAATTCACACCTTAATTTCAGTGTATCACCTAGTAGGTAGTTTTGTTTCAAGTCATTTCCCTTTTCAAACATTCCTTCTATCCCTTTTCCCCTCAAGTTTTACTTTTCCTGTTAAGAAAAAAATTAAGGTGATTATCCAAGAGGAATAGCCTAGAACCTGGAGGTCTCATCTTAGTTAGCATAGGTCACACAACTTGGAGATGATTCCCATGTTATACTAGGTTACCAAGACTACGAGAGCTTGAAACAAGGGTGCAAACTTAGTGTATAACAAGTTCCTAGCACCCTATTCCTAGTGGAAAATGGTTTTGGGAACTACTGTGTAGCCAAAAAGTGCCCAATTTTTTATATATTAAAATAGTTCAAATAAGCTTATACATTACCAACTATATACTATCATGGAAATTATCCTATTAGATATCCATGCTTAGTAAATTATTCTAATAATTATCCTATTAGATGTCCATGCTTAGTAAATTATTCTAACATAGTTTATAAGAAAAACTAAAGCAAGGATTATATAAACATCTCAAGTCCAAATCTGTGTGTGATAGATCAATATTAAAGAGATCAGTGGGATTATGTTGTCTACCAAAATATTCCTACCATTTTGAGGGAAAATTTCAATGACATGTTCCTCTTTGATTCCTCTTCTCAGATTTATATTCAGAGTTTATATATTAGGACTCTAACTTCTTATTTATGTTGATTAGTGTGCAATTTCTTGTACCTTTACACCTAATTCTTGTTGCATCTTATCCACTCACATTGAATCAATAAAAAGGGGATAATTCTATCACGTTCATTCATTCCCAACTCATATCTATCTCAATTGGTTTATAGCTAGGAAAATTTAATTACTTTCATAATGAAATGATTTATGGGAGTATGTTTGATCTCTAGTTACCATGCCAAGTCTGGTGATCCTCATTTTCACCACAATTCACATGGTATATGATATATTTGAATGGGGATAGATCTGAAATGAATTGTCCAAGTTGGTAAGTGAATTATGCTAAATATTAGATAGGCAAAAATAGTATGTTATTTTATCATGTGTACACAAATTATGATTTGATTATTTAATCTTGAACTTAAAATTTGTGCAAACTATATTGTTGGGTTCTTTTAGCTCATAGATTTCTAATTACCATTTGAAATTTTCTTGTATTATTTCTCCTATTTATTAGGTGTTTGAAATGTAGATCTTGATAGTAACTTTTGTAAGTATTATTATGCTACTAGAATAAATTTGGATCTCTTATTGGTGAAACTCTTGTAAAGGCTTAGTGTTACCCAAATTTTCCTATCTTATACACATTTGGCTAAATCCTATTCCAAAGTCTACAATTTTATCTTGTTGAGCATCCCTGAATTTTTAATGAATTTATGTCTTGTTTCCTAGCCTCTACAATTCTTTCTATCTCCTAGTCTACAGTTCAAAAAATTCATAAATATAGCCATTACCCCAATAAAACCCTAGCAAACCCTTGGTCCTGTTCTAATCTTTCGTTACCTTTTTGGCCACTTAGCCACTTAAAATGCATGTGCTTTATTAAGAATGACCACCTTCATGTGTTACCACTAGGTCATCGAGCGGGGTCCCTTTTTAATATTTCCTTTAGAACCTAGGTCTTCCTGGTGATACTTTCTAAGGTGACTTCCCCTTTAAACTTGTGGTGGTCGCATGTTCACATGGAATCTTCTGACCCCATGAGATCATGCGACAATGTGACACCTGTTTGGGTGGGCCCTTTCTTCATTCTCAACTGTAAGTGCTTCATGTTAGTGGGTCCACAACCACATAGTCCAAGGGATATGCTTCTGATTGGTCGAGGTTGTGATGTGGAAGTAGGTCAGCAGCAGGCCTAGTGGGTTTCCCTTCCTTCTAATCCAATGGTGGTCGCATGATCGCAAGGGTCCGGAATATTCCTTGTGATCATACAACAACCGTCATTTTCACTTCATAGTAAGGCTTCTGGAAGTGGCCGACCAAGTGATGACAAGGATTTTGGTGGGTCTGATGGTTAGAGAATCTGTAGAGGCACTAGTTGATCCAAGATCAATGGTGGTCGCATGATCTCATGGGATCTTCCGATTCCATGCGATCATGTGACCACCGTCCGATGCAAGGACCAGATTCTTTTGACTTTTCAGGTGTCAATCATGCTGAGGTGGTCTTTTCTCATTGGTTCTGATTGGTGATGTGGCCTTTGAATTTTTTCAAAGAAGGGTTGCAGTATCTTTCACGGGTTCCCTTTTTTTGTTTCTGTAGGGAACGTTTGCAAGCGCAGGTAGCTCAAATTTATGTTTTCAAAGGCGGTTGCAGTTGAAAAGGTGAGGAAAAGATCTGGGCAGCCGTTCTCAGTGGATTCTCCTTCTGAGAGTACCAGATTTGATAGTTATGGTAGGCCCAACTTGCAAAGAAGTAGTTGGATCAAGGTCTTTTGTCTGCCAGCAATTTCAGTATAGGGATGGACATGCAAAGACATATCTGATCGGTTGAGATATTTTTAGAGATACATTTATGATCAGAGTTGATAGAATTAGGGTTGTGATTATTATATGGAAATTTATGTAACCTTAATTGACTTTTTCTCCTACCTGTATTAGAAGACATGTATATATTATTTTTTGAGAGCTTTTAGAGTGGAGAGTTCACATTTTGTAAAGAAGAAAGTCTCTTTCTTAGAAGGCTATCTGTGGCATTTTTTTGCTCTCTAGTTTTCTACATTTTGTAATCTCCCATTGATGCTTTAGATATTGCAAAGATATTTTGTGACAATTTTTCATGTCCCTATGCTTCCTTGCCTGAATTATCTCTTATTGAATCGAAGTATATGTATGTTTTGTGTGATATCTCAAGGTTCCTGATCCCTCTCTCTTTTTGCAATTATTATGTGTTATTGTGGATGATTTGATGTGAATGCTTTTGTGGGTATAACTCAACTCCTTAACAATCTTGTCTCATTCCTATGCCAAGTTGCAGAGGTGAATGTTTGTTTGCTGGTTGTAGATTGTGTCTAAATTTTTAGGAATACTATTGTTTGTGAAAGCTCTCTCTTTCCCTGAATAGTCTCTTTTCTACTGCAGACCCTTCTATGAAATATTTATGTAGGCCTATTTAGTGAGTTGTGATCTCCTAGACCTGAGTTGTTCATTATTTTCATCCTCTATACTGAGATTCAAACCCTTCATTTCGGTGTATCACCTAGTAGGTAGTTTACTTTCAAGTCATTTCTCTTTCAAGCATTCCTTCTATCCCTTTTCCCCTCAAGTTTTACTTTTCATGTCTAGAAGCAAATTAAGGTGATTATCTAAGAGGAACCAGCCTAGAACCTGGAGGTCTCATCTCAGTTAGCATAGGTCCCACAACCTGGAGATGATTCCCATGTTATACTAAGTTATCAAGACTATGAGAGCTTGAAAAAAGGGTGCAAACTTAGTGTATAACAATTCTGGCATGCTCGGTGGGACCAAGAGGTCATGGTTGTCATAGTTCTTGCTAGTTCTGATATGCTTCCAATAGGTTGCAGACCTTTGAGAGGTCATTGTTTTGCATATCTGGCGACTCTGAATTCACATTTACTAGTTGTAAGTAGATTCAATACCTAAGATGGATTACCATCCTTCTTTTCATGAGGACATCCCTTCATTTCATGGAGGTCAGCCTTGTTAGAGTAGTTGTACTTTTGATTTCATGTAGGACTATCCAGTTGCAACAATGGAGCAACATACACCTCATGCTTACCCCCCACCCACCCAACTTCCAATGTCATGGCAGCATCAATACACATATCAGCAACCTCAAGAAGAGATGCTTTCCTTGAAAGAGCATGCTTATCGTTCCTAGATCCAACAACAATAAGCTTTGGCTCAGCAGGATCAAGGTTATAGGAGGTATCTGGTAGAGCAATACAAGAGAAATGAGGCCAAGCTCGCTGAAGGGTTGGAAGCACAAAAGAAGTTTTATCAAGAGGTGTTGGCAACACAGAAAAGGAAGATGTGGACATAAGAAAAGGAGTAGTTTGATGCTAGATGGAAGCAGTGTGAAGAAATCATTGTAGGACAGCAAAAAAGTCAAGCAGCCCTTGCAAGTAATCTAGCAACGCTGAACAAAGTTTACAAGGAAGACTTGATTAAGGTTAGTGCTGCTATAGCAAAAGATTGTTGATCTCAAGGAGATTCTCTCTGAACAAGTCAAGACAAATGAGTTTTTAGCAAATCATGATAATTGTGTTGACAATGGTATACTTCTCCTCCAAGAGAATCCAGAAGAAGAAGAAGAAATCAATTTTGGGACAAGATGGAACATTTTTTTCTGCATCTGGATGACAAGCCCGCTCTCCCAAAAGGTACCTACAAGTTGCAGGAGGAGATTATTTCTAGCGAGCATGATGAAGAAAACAATCAAGCTAAAGTAATCTCCTAGGAGCTTGAGTTTATCAAGGAGAGTTCCAGGTTTGACATCTCTCATGGCTTCCCTATCAGGCATTTGGCCAAGATGGAGGTTATCAAAGGAGTACAAATTATGCCAGCATCCCAATATGATATTCCACCAGAAGCTGAGGCTGAGAATCAAACAAATTAGCTTGTTGTCCCCATTGACCAAGTAAGTAGGGTCTTATTTTTGCTTGTTGTTTCTCCTCAGAATGATAGTGCCTACAATTAGCTTGACCAAGTGAGTAAAATCCATATCAGTCAAATCCTTGTCAAGCAAGTGATTCTACATATCTCCTATATTTATCTTTTAATAGCTTTCCAGAGACATGTGGATTATTGTAATCTGAGAAGGATGGGAAGTTATTTTTCACAAATAGTAAATGGTTTTGTTTGACCAGTGTTAAGTATTGGCTAGTTTACGTTAGGTTAGTTTCCCTATTTTCTATTTCTTGGTTAGTTTCCCTATTTTCCAATAAGTGTCTGTGCACAGTTCTGTCCCTCTGGTTCCAAGTCTGTCTCTTTGTGAAGGTTTCTTGTGCTCAAATGTTGACCCCATGCCCAATGGATTACATTAAGGCCACTAGTTTCAATGTCTAGCAGGCTGAAATCCAGTAGAAATCACAAAAATGTTACCCAAATTTTCCTATCTTATACAAATTTGGCTAAATCCTATTCCAAAGTCTGCAATTTTATCTTGCCGAGCATCCCTGAATTTTTCATGAATTTATGTCTTATTTCCTGGCCTCTGCAATTCTTTCTATCTCCTAGTCTGTAGTTCAAAAAATTCATAAATATAGTTGTTACCCCCAAAAAAACCCTACCAAACCCTTGGTCCTATTCTAATCTTTCATTACCTTTTCAGCCACTTAACCACTTAAAATGCATGTGCTTTATTAAGAATGACCACCTTCATGTGTTACCACTAGGTCATCGAGTGGGGTCCCTTTTTAATATTTCCTTTAGAACCTAGGTTTTCCTGGTGATACTTTCTAAGGTGACTTCCCCTTTAAACTTTTGGTGGTCGCATGTTCGCATGGAATCTTCTAAGCCCATGCAATCATGCGACAGGGTGACACCTATCTGGGCGGGCCCTTTCTTCATTCTCAGCTGTCAGCGCTTCATGTCAGTGGGTTGACTATCACATAGTCTAAGGGATATGCTTCTGATTGGTTGAGGTTGTGATGTGGAAGTAGGTCAATGGCGGGCCCAGTGGGTTTCCCTTCCTTCTAATCGAATGATGGTCACATGATCGCAAGGGGCAGGAATATTCCTTACGATCATACGACAACCGTCATTTTCACTTCATAGTAAGGCTTTCAGCAGTGGTCGGTCAGGTGATGATAGGACTTTCCGTGGGTTCGATGGTCAGAGAATCTGTAGAGGTGCCAGTTAATCCAAGATCAACGATGGTCACATGATCTCATGGGATCTTCCGATCCCATGCGATCATGCGACAACCGTCCGATGCAAGGACCAGATTCTTTTGACTTCTGAGGTGTCAGTCGTGCTGAGGTGATCTTTTCTCATTGGTTTTGACTGGTGATGTGGCCTTTGACTTTTTTCAAAGAAGGGTTGCAGTATCTTTCGCAGGTTCCCTTTTGTTGTTTCTGTAGGGAACGTTTGCAAGCGCGGGTAGCTCAAATTTATGTTTTCAGGGGCAATTGCAATTGAAAAGGTGAGGAAAAGATCTGGGTAGTCATTCTCAGTGGATTCTCCATCTGAGAGTACTAGATTTGATAGTTATGGTAGGCCCAACTTGCAGAGAAGTAGTTGGATCAAGGTCTTTTGTCTGCCGGCAATTTCAGTACAGGGATGGACATGCAAAGACATATCTGATCGGTTGAGATATTTTTAGAGATACATTTATGATTAGACTTGATAGAATTAGGGTTGTGATTATTATATGGAAATTTATGTAACCCTAATTGACTTTTTCTCCTGCCTGTATTAGAAGACATGTATATATTGTTTTTTGAGAGCTTTTAGAGCGGAGAGTTCACATTTTGTAAAGAAGGTCTCTTTCTTAGAAGGCTATCTCTGGCATTTTTCTACCCTCTAGTTTTCTACATTATGTAATCTCCCATTGATGCTTCAGATATTGCAGAGGTATTTTGTGACAATTCTTCATGTCCCTATGCTTCCTTGCCTGAATTATCTCTTATTAAAATGAAGTATATGTATTTTTTGAGTGATATCTCAGGGTTCCTGATCCCCCTCTCTTTCTACAATTATTGTGTGTAATTGTGGATGATTTGATGTGAATGCTTTTATCGGTATACCTCAACCCCTTAACAATCTTGTCTCATTCCTATGCCGAGTTGTAGAGGTGAATGTTTTTCTGTAGGTTGTAGATTGTGTCTAAACTTATAGGAATACTATTGTTTGTGAAAGCTCTCTCTCTTTTCGTGAATAGTCTCTTTTCTATTGCAAACCATTCTATGAAATATTTATGCAGGCCTATTTAGTGAGTTGTGATCTCCTAGACCTGAGTTGTTCATTATTTTCATCCTCTATACTAAGATTCAAACCCTTCATTTCGGTGTATCACCTAGTAGGTAGTTTGCTTTCAAGTCATTTCCCTTTCAAGCATTCCTTCTATCCCTTTTCCCTTCAAGTTTTACTTTTCATGTCTAGAGGCAAATTAAGGTGATTATCCAAGAGGAACCAGCCTAGAACCTGGAGGTCTCATCTCAGTTAGCATAGGTTCCACAACCTGGAGATGATTCCCATGTTATACTAAGTTATCAAGACTATGAGAGCTTGAAAAAAGGGTGCAAACTTAGTGTATAACACTTAGATCCCACAAGTCTATTGTAATCATTGGTTAATAAATAACATGGAGTTTTTTTTAGGTGCAAATTTTCTACTAGAATGGTTTTCCTCTATGTAAATAATTGTGATGTGATGTATTTCTTTAGTATTTTATCCTTTTATTTATATATGACTAGTTTAATTTTCATAGATGCTTCCTCCAATATATTAATAGATGAAGTATATTATGGGCCTTTAGTTCCTATTAAGAAGAAGAGTACATGATCTTAAAGGCCAAGATTTGTAGAGAAAATGATACTTTCACAAAATAAAGAAAGAAAACTTTAGAACAAGATTATAATTAATAGCTAAGTGTGCAATGAGTTGTTCATGGTGTCATTTTTTATTGAATTAAATAAAAATTGTAAATTATTTTACATTGAATAAAAGTGAATATGAATATACTTGAATCATATTACAAGTGCACACATCATACTATTTTTATTAGATAAGTAGGCATTTTGAAGATCCTTGATCCCTTGTACAAAGGGAAAGATGAGAAGTTAATCCCCAAAAAACACCAAAGAACAACAACATAACAACAAAAAAATAACAAAGTTAGACACAATAGCTCTAGAAAGAAAACCAACCAACCTAAAATCAAGATGGCTTAAAATTAATGATCCAAAGCAATTTTCTTGATCATGGTAGTAGGATCCTCCTCCCTAAATCTAAGCTTCTTAGAACAAGGAGGAGACATCAAGTCAACATGACACTTCCTTCTGGTAACCCCAAAGCATTATCCATCCTCGAGCACTCAAGTTTTTGAATCTCAAAAAAGGTGGGAATGGGCTCCTCCTTAAACTAGCATTTTATCCTTCTTTTTCTAAACAATGTGTTAGTTCTTAGTTTTCAAGAATAAATTATGTGCATGATCCACTATATTGCAAGCTTGGAAAATAATGAAGTCTTCAAATTCAACTTGTTGCACCCACTTCCCAAATTTAGAGGGGAAGGTGAGAACCACAAGCACACAAACACTATAAAATAAAAAGCAAGTTCATAAATAAAGTTATCTTATCAATAGTAGTATACTGCCCAATAGAATTGGAAAAACTCCTAAAAATCTTTTCATTCCAAAATTCAAGGGAAATTTAGGAAAATAAACCCAAATAAGACCAGTCAAACCCATACTAGGGACCACCAAGAAGGATTCTACAACAATCCTTCTCCTAATAATAGCGCACCTCAACCAAGCACTAGACTCACCCAAAATAGAATCATTAAAATCTATTTAGATCTACATTTCCTCAAAGCCCTAACCACCCATGTCAGAAATTAAAAAAAAAGTCCTAATAGATAGAGACAAGGACAACCTCCTTCCATTTCCCATCAATAGTAAGAATTGACATCAATAAGGGATTCATTAGCCCCTGTAGTAACCATAGCACCAACAAAAAGTGCCAAAACAAGGGTATTGAGCATCCCATCTCTCACTTCGTTTACCACAACTCTTGCATCCTCATCTTCTTCAGCCTCACCATCTTATTCCATGACTAAATTTGACACTATTGTCTTAGACGTGCTAGTTGTACTGACAGGGCAAGTAGTAGGGTAAAAACATAGTCACATCAATAATTGTTTCTATCACCTTCTCTACTTTCCCTTTTTGCTTCCTCATTGTGCATACATATCATATTATTTCTTAGGACTATGTTAAATGATATTCATGAAATACTTCAAGTGAAATGATGACCTCCATCATCTTGACTAGATTTTTATTTAGTTTAACAAACAATAATCAAATAGTAGATGTTAAACATGATATTTGTGCATATCTTAAATACTTGTGAGGATATACATTTGATGTGTTGAATTAAATAAAAAAAGTAATGGTGATGGGGACTGCCTTTCTACAACTAAATTAAATCAAAATAGTATTGATGAGAAAACTTATGGTATTGATCAAATTGCTTCTAAATTAAATCCAATCCTAAGTTATGTGGAATACTATCTTTTATAGGAAGTTTTATATGTATGCCATGTAAGACATGCACAAATATTTTTAATTTTAATAATTTCCCATTTAACATATAAATTGATATTAATTTAAAATAAATTTTTTTTAATTATTTTATTTTATTTTGTCAACTCCATTATCATTTTAGTAAAATTTAGACTTAATTTTTCACCTAAATTTAAAATTTGTGAATATCTTAGATGTAATAATTGGCAACCAATAAATATTTTTATTAAAACTTTAAGCCTGGCAACCTTTCTTTCTTAATATTTTTTTTTTAAATTAACTCTTATTTGTGAATCACCTTATAATTAATTTATTTAATATTTTTTGTAATAGAAAAATTATTTAATTGATTTCAATCTATTTACCAATTTATTTTTTTACATTTGAATAGATGAATGAATAATTTAAAATATAAAATTTTAGAGTTTGTTAATTTATTTTTAGTGTTCGAAAAAGCATTCTATATTAGTGTTGAGAAAAAAAACATTCCGAATTTTAAAAAAGATCATGTTACCGTTGAATTTAAAAACATGTTACCGTTGGAGATGCTCCGTTTTCAACAAATATTGGGCGTTGATAGCAAACTGTTTAAATTGTTAACTGTCAATGGCGAGGGAGGACTGTCAATGCAGAATTTCAATGTTAATTGTTAACTGTCAATGGCGAGGGAGGACTGTCAATGCAGAATTTCAATGTTAATTGTTAACTGTCAATGGCGATGTCGAGGGAGGAGATCGAAAAGGAGGAAGGGGAAAAGGATGTTTACTTCTTCAAATCTCATGGCTGTATTGATTCTTCAAGAACGTTACCTGTAATTGGCGATTGATTTGGGCTGACTGAAATAGTATCTATCACTGAGCATCTGCAAGAAAATCTATCAGTGAGCATCTGCAATGTATAATCATTACACTCAAATGTCTGTCGGGGTGCATTATTTGAGCTTCAAATGAGATTTAACGGTGGATCCAATATCCATTTGCTTTGGACTTGCTGAAAGTTTTACTGTTTTGGTTGATTGGAATTGCATATTGGTTGGTTGAGTGTTTTGGTTAATTCTTGGAGGAGTTTCTGGTCATGGGTGATGGTGGCATTGCTCTGTTTTAGTGTGGTTGCATTAATTGAGCTTCAAAAATGAGGTTTAATGGTAGATCCAGAGGTGGGGCATTTTGTATCCATTTGGATTGCATTTGCTGAATGCTTTAACATTCTGGTTGATTGGAAATGCATGTTGAGTAGGTGTCATTTTAATGTGCCATGGTAGAATTGTTGTGTTTTAATGGGTTTGCATGTGAGTGTTCTGGGTTGAATTATGGGGAAGCCCTGAAGAAGTGCTCTGTTTCATGGTGAATGGGCTTCAATTGTTTTTTTAATGCTTGTGCTTCAGTTGTATGTTAGTTCCAGAGGGCCCGATTGATGCGTAACTGGATTATGGAAAAGGAAGAATGGGTTGATATTGCAGGGAGATTGGATGACTATTTCAAGGGATCAATGGGAGAAATGCAAAATAGACAAGGGCTGGGAGCTTCAATCATAATGGCAGGTATTTATCAAATACTTATGCCCAAATTGCTTTTGCAATGATTTATTTCTGCATCAACTGTTAAATCCAAAATTTATTCGATTAGGAAAATGGATTTATAAAAAAAGTTTCACTACATTAAGGATTTATTCTTCAAATCGATACCCTGTTTGTCTGTAGAATTTCCATTAAGATTCTTGACAGGAAATGTAAATATCATTATTCAAACATATTGTAAACCTAGCTAGCTCATGCAAAGTATGTCGAATAATACTTGAATATGCCCCTGCATTTGGCTTGTAGTTCACGACTTTCATTTTATCAATAAAGCTTCATAACTGAAAGATAGCTTTTGTTTTCCTTATCTGTATGGTAGTGGTATGCAATGCCCAGCATTGATCTATTTATTTCTGGTTTGGAAGTCACTGGGCAATTCGTGATTCTCTTCCTTGCCAACAATGTCATCCATATCTACATGAATGCCTTGCTTGTCATCCTGCTGTTTGAAAGCATCATAATAGACGACGTTTTATACCATTACAAAGCATTTTATACCATTCCAACTCTGCCATAGAACTTTGGTTCTTGCTCAACTCGACGTTGAGTTTCTCAGTGTTCATTTTTCACCTTTCCAGCATTTCCTGCTTAAAAATCGAAAGTCTCAATCTCAGTGTCTAAGAGGAAAGAATATGGAGAACTAAAAATATACCAGAGCTACAGAAACCAATGGTAAAATGGAACTATTAAATTCATTTCAACAGATCTTGAGGTGTAATAACTATAAAGCGAGCCAAAGGCTTTGATAATTTAGTAATTCATTTTATCAATAAAGCCAATCCCCAGTGGAATATGGAATGTCATAGTGATAGGTGCCCTTAATATATTTATGAATACCATATATATAAAAGGATACAATTGGGTAATTTGTAATAGATCCCAAATGGTAGCACTTGGCGTCTCACTTTAATCCCTGTTCCACCACAAGCACTTGTTTTACCACCAAAATCAATTTCTCCATTTTCATTACCCAACATACTGATGACTTCATATTCCATTCTGATATTATTTCATCTATATTCATCCTCAATTTATTTCCTCCCTCCTGTTTCTTGTTGGAAGTCATCATTAGCCCAAGTAGATTCAATCCTGAAAAGCATTCCTTGCTTATCTGGTGCTGTACTCAATCAAAATTACTCATCCGAAGCTTTTCCTGTGAATTTTGAGCAATTTAAGATGCAACAATGTTATCTTACCACTCAAGATGAAGAACTACAATTCAGATATATTTTCTTACTTCCTGGATTCTTTCATGGATGGTGTTCAGTTCCATAATGAAACAAACAAGGATGTTACAGATTTCTACGAGAAAAACACTTGAACACATACAGGGTTAGTGCTTAAGAATTTCAAATGGACGAGATTTCTGCTAATGCATTTTAATTAAGGAAAAAGAATGAAATAATGAACCAGAAACAAACTCTAGACAGATTTCATTATTCTTCTGTTTATTCAATTATTTTTATTTCCAGAACTACTTCGATTACATTGCTTATTATTTATTTTTAAGAGATTCATCTGCTACATTTCCGGAGTAAAACAAACACAAGAAGTTGCTACATATGGACTCACTTTACTCCATCTAAAATTGCAATCATCTCTGTGTGTATGATGCAAACTCAGACACAAACAATCGCAAAGACTTTCTTCATTCAAAATACAACTAAGATTGCAACAAAGAAACCAAATTACATATTCATTAAGTCTCCCTCTGCATAATCTCCCTCTACACAGTCTGACTGCTCTACACATCTCACTTCAATCGGACCGCGTAATCTGATAACTATGCAGTCCCCTGAAGAATTAACTCCTAATCTCATTGGAAACGAATAGACTGCGCATATTCACCGGCCATGCAAGGATCCCTTCCAACTCTTTTTCATGGTTAATATTTAACCATAGTTCCTGAAGCTGAGTCATATTGGCCAAATCCTGTGACCTCATGAATTCATCGTCTTCGATGGATAGATCCAACCAACCTGATGGCAGTGTTCTCAAAGCGATCAGCTCTGATATTCCCTTTGGAATGCGAGGAACCATCCTGGTAATTTGGAACATCTTTTAGGCAGAGCAAGAATCAAGAAGCTTTTTAGATGTCTCACACACTCCGGTACCTCCTCAATATTTGTACCCTGTAAATTCAAGACTTTGAGGAGCTTCATCTTTCCAATGCTTTCGGGCAACGTAATCTCATAACTATGCTGGCCCCTGAAGAAATAAAGCCTTAGGCATTTTTCTTAACTCCATTTCTGATAAATCCATCCCCATAAACTCCTCTGTAGCTATGATTTCCAAATCCATCATTGCATTTGAACTAACCCCACTGGAAATCCTCGTTGAATGCATCGATAGATCTCGAGCCCGCTTATCCGATCATCCATTCTACAATGTTAGTCTTGGTGTAACGGTATGTTAGATGACCGTCCATATCATAAGGCTGCGATATGCGAGGCTGTATAGGGTGCTCAAAGGAAAGAGGATAAAAGGCCTTTCCTTTGTGTCTACGAATGCTAGAAATGAAACCCACAATCTTATTGCGCTGCTTAAGCGAAAAAGCTGTAGGGATGTAGAGACTGACTCGAAAATCACAAGCAGGGGTAGGGGTCTATATTGGCGGTTGCTACTCTTGTTTAATGGACCAGATTTGAATAGCACATTTTAGAATCTGACTTGTTTAGGCAGTTTGTTCTGATGTTCTACACAAGTTCTTTTAGTATTTTTAGTAAGAATTATCTATGATTTAATATTAGTCTATATTGGCGATTGCTACTCTTGTTTAATATTAGTCTATGTTAGCAATTGCTACTCTTTTATAATGGACCAGATTTGAATAGCACATTCTAGAATCTGACTTGTTTAGGCAGTCTGTTCTGATGTTCTACACAAGTTCTTTTAGTCTTTTAGTAAGAATTATCTATGATTTAAGATGAATCAACCAAACAAATCAAATTTTAAGATACATTGTTTAAGCGCAACAATTATTGTCATAGATTGAATTATTGGTATTGCAGCTGGACACACCATAGGATTATCCCGGTGCACAAGTTTCAAGCAAAGGCTATACAACTTTACAGGAAATGGACAGCCGGATCCCACTGTGGACCAGTCGTACTTAAGCAGCTGAGGACTTCATGTCCCCAGCTGGGTACAGACGACAACCAACCTTCTCATTGCATATTTACGATGTAGTGATTCAATAGCATTCGCATGTCAACTGCCATCATTTGATATGAATAAACGGTATTGAAACAACATTGAGGTACGCATGGTGAGGAGCTTTACCCCAATCACTTAACTAAAGATAGGGTTATCAACTTGGCGGTTAACCATAAGGAAATCCTGCATGCGGGGATAGGGGTTTTTATATGAAGCACAAAGAATTAATAATTCTGAGCATAAGAGAAACAAAAGTTGACCAAAGGATGATAAATTTCATTCACACGAATATCAGAGATATGAAGTTCTGATCTAAATTATATCTGAGACATTAACAAATTAACAATACAATTAGCAAAGAGTTGTATGCGTCCTTTAGCATAACTTTAGCTCTAATCATAGGGGTACTATTAAAGGTATGCGTCCTTTAGCATACCTTTAGCTCTCCTTGGGTATCGTGTACCCTGCTACTTCGCATGTGTTTTCAGCTTTGTGTGGGAGCAGTAGCGGAATTGGTGGATGCAAACGGAATGCTCCTTTGACTACTGCATGAACGTAAGATAGCTGATCTATGTCACTTTCCTCCACTTTTCTATTAAGGCCAACTCCGTCTTCCAATTCTTTTTCGACTCTTTTCATTATGTGTGGATTTCGGATGACTTCCGCCATTGCCCATTCTATTGATAGTGGAGTCACTACCAGCCATGAACAATTCCTGCAACCTCATTAATGCCATTCATTCAAATAAATTCTAAAGTTGTCTACAAAATATTTGATTGACCTACTTTGTACCTTTTTCCTTTTTCTTCTGCATGCCAATCAAAATATCAAAGAGGTACTATTACAATTTCTAAGTCAGATTCTAGAATGTGCTATTCAAATCTGGTCCATTAAACAAGAGTAGCAATCGCCAATATAGACTAATATTAAAAGCTAGGGTTTGTGCATCAAATTTGTGCGTCCCGCTCAAATCGAGAACACGCAGTCCTCTCATGGCGGTAAACAAGTTTGCTGGTATGCTTCTAATGCCCTCATTCTGAGACAATGAGAATGTGCGGAGACAAATAGGATGACTCTCTGAGATGTCCTAAAATCCGACACCAGACTGCGCTTGCATCTTTGGAAGTTTCCTCAACAGAAAAAACACATTTATTTTCTCTTGATACCTGTATCGCCAGGTCAATCAACAAATCATCAATTTTACAATATTTGGTTAGATACCTGTCCTCCCATAGTTCAATCAGACATAGATCGGCAAGCTGATACAAGCAGTCGAAAAAACCCTTCCCCTTTTCACAAATTTATAAGATACTCACAATCTATCTCCCTAACCTCAGAAAAGAAAGAAAGATAAACAAAGCAATGTTTGAGAAGTGCAGTCAAGGAATCATAATTCAATGTGAGAATAGCCGTGATCGGATCAAAATCAGCAGCAGCAACCTCTTTAAGCTGATCGAGCTTGGACTCCCAATCACTTGGCATTCCGGTCTTTGCATTACCGATTGCTTTAGTTTGCAAGTTTTTAAAGCATTTTAATAAACGCTTATTTTACATAGCCCGCAGTTATGGATTTCTATAAGACCTCATTTCGTTGAGGCATTCTGTCAAACAGCTCACCGGCCTTAACTACGGTTCCCCATTTTGGCATACATGTCTATGGTTGAAACTACAACATTTGATAAAATTCTTTTATGCTTTGTAAAGACAGAAATGATTGTTGAAGAACTGTAGCCAAGGAAAGTGTTTTTCTTTTAATTTGGATTTTATAATAAAACGATCATTTTGTCAATCTGACGAAGCTTATTTAGTGCACACAAACTTCCAAGAGATTGAAATCAGATGGAGAGATGCTATGTCAGAAACACATTAAAATCAGAAACCACAATAAAACAAACATAAATATTTTTGAACGGTGCTGATGCTCATATGCTCAGGTGCTCCTGCACAAGTTGCCTATATTTCTCTCTTATTGGCATGAATCATAGTTTGAAAATTCGGACTTAACTAAATTTGGCAGCCCAAAATTTGAACTCAAATTCAGAACTTGCAATGGACTTGGTGCAAAATTTGGCAGACACTCCGAAAAGAAAAAAAAAATCATAATTGTACCAAAACAATTAATGCATTTCATGAACATAAAAGTCAAATTTCGCTATCAATTTATCATAATTAAAATTTCTCTACCTATAAGACCATTTTGAACCCGGTTCAGATTCCAGTTTCAATGACCCTGGGATCGAGGTCATTGTTATTTGATTGTGGGTTTGTCCAAACCAAACTGGGCAAAATTTATGGGAACGCAAAACGGATCCGTGGGATTTTGACCACTTTTTTTTCCTTATTTTAATTTAACTAGAAAGAGCAAAAAACACAAAAACATTGGTTGGTTTCCTCTATAATGAGGGGAATGCCAGAGAAAAGTCATCTTATAAGAAACCCTTGCATCTCCCTAATAAAAATAAGGTTTTTTTTCAATAGGCTTCATGATCTTCTACACCTCCTGCTACAACCAAAAGAACATTTTTTCTTTTGTTATTGTGATCACCCCTATCATCCATCCTTTGTTTTCAACATTTCCTCTTCTGATGTGAAATGTCTTTGAATTTTTACATTCACTTATATTAATATTGAAATTTTAACATTTATTTTGTATATGTTTAAAAATTGTGAAACATTCTAACTATATGTGAAATATGTTTTAACTTTGATAATCACTTTATTTACTTTTGTAAACCATATGTAAGATGTGTTTTAACTTTCATAATCCCTTTATTTTCTTTTATAAGTCCTATGGGAAATGTGTGTAAATTTAAATTTTTATGTTTCACTTTATATTAAGAATGTATTCGTTTTAAAATCCAACTATCTTGTATGTTTGAATTTTGGCATTCACATTTTTTTAATATATAGACATGTTTTAAGTATTTTACTTTTCACATTAACCATGCTTTCATTTTTATGTATTTTCATATATTTAACCTTTAACATTTACTTTGTATATATGTAACATGAACAAACATCACATGAAAAATGTTTTAGCTTTGACAATCATTTTAGTGCACTTTGACATGTACATATATTTGAACTTACTTGAACTTACTTCATATGTTTTTGCTTGAACTTACTTCATATGTGGTTCAACTATGGCATGAGTTCATATTTTTGTGTGATATATGTTGTAACTTTGAAGCTAATTTTATATGAGTTTTGTTTCTGTATTTGAAAGTTAATTTTTTTATTCACTTTGTGTATTTTTGAGCTATCACATGATCACCTTGTATGGTGTATGTTTTAAATTTGTGATGTTAGCAAAGTCCATGTGTTTTATATTTGCCATTTTAAAGGCAATTTTGTGCAGTGTTTTTATTTCAACTAACTTTGGAATTCACTTTGTGTGATGTCTTTGAATAAACTTTGAATTTCACATTATGTGGTGGTGCGCATCTCAATTTCTTTGTGTTTGAAAAAAAATCACATGCAACATGTTTCAAACCTCGGCATTTACTTTTTGTTTGTGGTTTCTTTGTGCTTTGTGTGTTTTGAATTAATTTTATGTTTACTTGTTTGTGTGTATGTGAAAACTAATATTCACATTTACTTTATGTGGTGTTTGTTTGAACAAACTCTAACATTCATTGTGTCTATGTTTAAAAGTTAACTTCATGTGGTATTTATTTTTCAACTAAGCTTTACATTCACTT
Source organism: Chamaecyparis obtusa (assembly GCA_027943335.1). Lineage (NCBI taxonomy): Eukaryota > Viridiplantae > Streptophyta > Pinopsida > Cupressales > Cupressaceae > Chamaecyparis > Chamaecyparis obtusa. Next base: position 674,798 of record BSBK01004832.1, read on the forward strand.
TGTGATATGTGTGTGTTGAAGTAAATTTGACATTCCATTGAGGTTGCTTTGGATGGATACATAAGTGCTATTTGTAATTTAGCACATTTTATAACTTTTGCATATACTTTATGTGGGTGTATAAATTTTGACAATTTTTGAACTAGTGTTTATTTTTGTGTTGTGCTTGTGTGAAGCATGTTTGAAATTATGTGTGGGAACACTGTTTGATATTCAATTCATGTATTTATTTTTTACATATACGTGTTTGTTTAGATCTATGTGGAGTGTATGTGTTATTTAAATTAAAATAATTTTATGTTCAATGTAGTATTTGTGTGCACACTATTTTGTTTTTAAAATAATATGTTGTTCAGATTTTTCATTTTTTTCATTTCAGTTTATAGTGTACCTATTTAAATTTATGTGGAGTGCATTTTTTAATTTGAAAATACTTTATGTTCAATGTGTACATGTGTTAATGGGCATATATATGTGTGTCTGTGTGTGTGTAAATGTATATGAGTGCTTATAAATGATTATAAATGTACATAAATAAATATGTATAGATGTGTATAAATATGTATAAATGTATATAAATATATAAAAATATGTATAAATATTTATAAATGTGTATAAATGTATATAAATGTTTATAAATATTTATAAATATGTATATTTACATCGAGAGGTGTTCCTATACAATGAGAGCAGAAGAACCTGAATATATTTTTATTTTGTATTTAATAATTTTTTTTTTATATAGTTTTAGTTTTAGTTTTAGATTAAAATTTAATTTTAGTTTTAGATTTGGAATTAGAATTAGATTTAGTTAGATTGATATGTATATTTCTCTTAGATTTAGATTTTGATCATTAATTCATTTAATATTTAGTTTTATTATTTAGATTTAGATTTAATTTTAAATATGGAGGCCAATGTCGTCATATTGGCTTAGATTTAGATTATTTAGATTGTTCATTTAGAATGGTTTAAAATGGTGAAAAAGAATTCTTCTTCCTTAATTAAAATTAGAAAATCTTTAAGATTTAGTTTTACTTTTAGTTTAGAGTTACATTTAGATTTAGATTTTGATCATTATTTTTTGATTAAGGAAAGCAGGTTTTGAAGGGGCCCTAAAATCATGTACGTTTAGGTCTAACAAAAGATTTTCAAATCAACACTCAAGAAAGGAATAGATCAAGACCACAGTGAGGGTTTTGCAACAAGCTCCCACAACCTAGAGGTAAGAATGGTACCAGAAGAAGGGAACTGGGACCTTGACATAGCAAGCCACTGCAAAGAAGATAATACAAATTAAAATCAGCAGGCCTGTTACAACTAGCGGATAGCAAGGAAAAATCTTGCCAACCACAAAGAGAGATTATTTCTTCCCATTCTCAGAATGAAGGGACATATCGAAAGAGGGCAAATTTTTGGATCTTTTTTTCCTTTAACAGAAGTCCACCCATCTTCTGCATTCTTTGCCAAATCCTGCCAAGATGTCAAATCAAGAATCAAGGCACCTGAAGATGGGGAATCAAGAGGTTGTCCTAGGATAGGGCCACCAAAATCCTTAGAAGCTGAATCGAGAGATAAATCTATTGAATCATTTCTAGCATGATCTAGTGAAGAAAATATAGTGGGAAGAGCAGATGCCTCACCACGAACAGAGGCCCGAATAGCAAGACCTGAACTAGTCAAACTAGGGAAGGAAACATCCCGTAGGGAAAAGCCAGCATTAGAAACAGGAGGCACAGGGGCCTCAGAAGTCTCCTGAGATGAAGAAACAATCTAAGAGAAGCTTCAAGAAGTTGAGGCCTTCACAATAGTATAATGATGAGAGGAGGCTCCTTTCCACCAAGAAGCAAGTTTCTTAACCTTTTCCAATCCGCACTAACCTGCTAAGTGACCAGTTTTGAAACATCACCTACATCTGAAGGGGAGACCTTCATAATCCAAGGATTGAATCCAGGATCCTTTAGGATGTTGTAGCTTTATCTTTTTCAGGAGACCCTTGGAGGAATCCAAATCAACCAGAATCCTAGCATATGTGGAATAAAACATATCATCTAATTCCTCATTAGCCAAAAGAAAATCCCCAAGAGCCTCCCCCATAGCCTCAAATAGAGAATCAACCCAAAAGTGAAGGTGGAGGTTGGGGAGCCTCACCCAAGTGGGAACCTTAGAGAAAATGTTTGTTGAAGCATCAAAGTTAGGGTGCCAAGGCTTCATCATGAACATGAACCGGGTGTCCCAGCTAAAGAAGTGATCACAAAGAATCAATTTCCTGTCAGGTGGAATTTCAAACTTGGCTATGAAAAAACCCCTCGTGAGAGGGAAAATGTGAATAGTTCCTAAAATTATTGGTTCCCACTAACAAGTGATCCATGCATGCAGATCCGGGAGGCTTGGCCAAAAGCCCTTGAATCTACAAATAAGACCATGATCCATGAAATCTAAAGACGTTGCTTCAATCTCTTTCACAACCTCGTCATCTAGAGGGATGATAATAGAGTTTGAAACTCGAAGAGGGGTGACACTATTAAGATCAAAGAAGCTGATAGCCTAGAGGACTTAAGCTGGGAAGAGCTTCCGAGAGTGACAACAATAGGCACTAAAGGGCCAGCAACGCCAGCATTCCCGACCACCTGAGAGAACCGAACCTTTCCTAGCGCAGCATCAACAGGCTGTAAAGAGCCATCCACACTCTCCACAGGACCCCGAGCAGTCGAGGATGGGCTACAGGCACAGGTGGTGACTACAAGAGAAGCGGCCACAGCAGAAGAAATCCTAGGTGCAGGGACTACAGGACCTTGATCAGCTAAGGAAGGGCCACAGGTAGGGGTGGCGACTACTGGAGAAGTGGCCACAACAAAAGAAACCCCAGGTGCAGGGACTACAGGAGTCCTAGGCGTGACTGGAGCAACGAGAGTGGCGGGAGAGCTCATTTCAAAATTGATTTCTACCATACTTTCCTTCTAATATGTTGCAAGCACTTCATTCAACCTCTATAGATTTTGATCATTATTTCATTTAATATTTAGATTTAAATTTAAATATGGAGGGAAATATCATCATATTGTTTTAGATTTATATTATTTAGATTATTCATTTGCAATAGTTTAAAATGGTGAAAAATCTTTCTTCTTCCTTATTTAAAATTGGAAAATCTTTAAGATTTAGTTTTAATACTTTATTTTATATATTTTTTATATTTAACATTTAATTTCTATAATAAAAACTATTAAATTAAATAAATAGGTTATAAAATTATAAATTTAAATAAATCATAAATTCCAATGCCAAGACAAAAAATAATAGTTGGCTGAAATAATAGGAAGTCAAATGGAAAGACCGAAATAATGAGGCCCGAAATAATATGACCCAAAAAATAGTGGTGCCATATAGATGAAGAATAAGTTAAAAACTTAAAAAATTTGGATTGTTTTATATATTTTTTTGTATAATTTGGAGAGACAAAGGAATTAGAAAAGGCACATTTTGAGGAACATGAAGAGACTCTCTCTGATTATAAAAGAGTGCCTCCTCATTTCATTTGTAGGAAGCCCATTTCAAGAGAAAAAACCAACCAAATATCAAGGTGATATTTTTATTTTATATTTAATAATTTATTTTTTATGTAGTTTTAGTTTTAGTTTTAGTTTTAGATTTAGATTTAGATTTAGTTTGAGTTTGAGTTTGAGTTTGAGTTTGAGTTAGATTTAGATTTATATTTCTTTTAGATTTAGATTTTGATCATTATTTCATTTAAAATTTAGTTTTAACATTTAGATTTAGATTTAAATATGGAGGGAAATGTTTCCATATTGATTTAGATTTATAATATTTAGATTATTCATTTAGAATGGTTTAAAATGGAGAAAAGCCTTCTTCCTTACTTAAAATTGGAAAATCTATAAGATTTAGTTTTAATATTTTAAGATTTAGATTTAGTTTTAGTTTTAGAGTTAGATTTAGAATTATCTTTCTCTTAGATTTTGATTTTGATCATTATTTCATTTAATATTTAGATTTAAATTATAATATGGAGGTCAATGTCACCATATTATTTTAGATTTAGATTATTCATTTGTAATGGTTTAAAATGGTGAAAAATCTTTCTTCTTCCTTATTTAAAATTGGAAAATCTTTAAGATTTAGTTTTAATACTTTATTTTATAAAGTTTTTATATTTTAACAATTTTTACTATTATATTTGGTTTTGAATATTTGATGAAAAATATGGAGGGCTATGCTGTCATATTATTTAATTTATTAAATTTGATAATTAGTTTCAAAATCCTATATATTTTATACACAGAGTATTTATGATTTAATCTATAATTCATTTATCTAGATCACTGAGAGAAGAAGGGGTTGCATGCTTGTATTTAGCAAATGAAAGGAGAATGCTAACAAAGGTTGTTGAGTAAGGCTTTGTGCTTGCTTGCATTAAATTTAAAGTTTGTAAATCCTCTTCAGCTACTATGTCTATGATTTCACAATCATTTTGCAATGTGCAGAACATCCTACTAGAAGTAGGGAGAATGATGCCAAAGAATTTGGTTTAAAATCTGTCAATGACATTTTCAACAAATCTATTTTATGGAAATTTTGCAATCATTGCATGTCATTGGAGGCCATATTTTTGAATCAATGGAGAGATTGGAAATTTTAATGTGACCAATAAACTAATTTGAGGTGATCATTATAAAACTAAATTCAATCTAATGGATATGATTGAATTATATATGTTGTCATAAAGATTATGAAAAAATATGAGAAAGTCCAAGATTTAAGGGACCATATTAGAAAAATATTATTTCTATCTATTTATTGTCTTCACATTCAATTATAAATTTTATGATGTTTCTATTATTTAATTAATTAAGATAATATGATTAGCATAGAAAGGGGAAAATATATCTCTATCATTGTGCAAACAATAAATTTTCTAGATAAATACTTCAAATTTAAATATGTGATAGTTTTTTGAATTAATGACCTATAAGGAAGAAAGAAAAAATGACCAAGAGGTCTCTTGAAATATTACCCTAAATTGATTTCACTCTTTACTCCTTGAACACTAAACCAAATTAAACACTAACCTTTGAAAAAATTGCAATCTTAACCCTAATCTTAATTAAATATTATTTCAAATTAAACTTTGTACCTAAAATCTTAGTTGAGGAGAAACCTATTGAATAAATAAAAACAACAAACCTTGAAAAACTAGATTGAACCCCAACCTTAACTCTATATCATATTACACATTAAAACCCAAGATGAACCTAACCCTATCTAAGACTAAAAAAATATGGGCACTTGATAAATTAAACCCTAAACTTAACCCTAACAATTATACTAAACCAAATTGAATTATAACCTTAATTTTAAACCTAGCTAAATCCTAACTTATATAAAATCCAAATAAAATGACCCTTGAAATCTAACACTCAACTTAACCCTCATCCTAATACATTTAAATTATAACCCTAACTCTAGCTCTAATTGAACTCTAATTCTAGCCCTAAATATAATTATACCTTATCCATAATCAAACCCTTACCATAATCAATACCTAAGTATAGTTAAATTTAAGCCTAACTATAATTGAAATATTTCCCTCTAATTGAATGCTAACCTTAACCTAACATTAACTCTAACCCTAATTGTGCTTCAACCATAACTCTAATTGAACTACAACTATATCCCTAATTGAACCCTAACAATAATTTTATGTTGACTATAACCATAGTCTTAACCCCAACTCTAATATCCACCCTAACCAAATCCTAATATGAATCATAATAATAGCCTAATCTAAATCCTAACCAAAGTGTAATAAGAACCTTAACCTTAGTCCTAACCTTAACCATGATATAAACCCTAACCCTAACCATAATCCCAATCCTAACCCTAATCCTAAACCTAACCCTAAACCTAATCCTAATCCTAAAACTAACCCTAAAACCTCTCCCTAAGTATAATCTTAACTATAATCCTAAATGCTAAACCCCGATCCTAATCCCAACCCTAACAATTCATTAACCCTAACTATAATACCCTAACCCTAATAAAACCCTAACCCTAACATAACACCCTAACCCTAAAAAAAATCATATCCCTAACCATAATACCCTAACCTTAATCCTAACCATACCATAGATCATAAATGCTAAACCCTAATCCTAAACTTAATTGCTATACCCTAATTCTTAATGTTAAACCCTAAATCCTAAATCTTAAGCTAAACCATAAACCTAAATGGTGAACCCTCAACATAAATGCTAAACCTTGGACCTAAATGCTAACCCCTAAATACTAAATTGAAATTATAACATGAACCCTAAATGTAACCATAATTCTAACCATGTCATGCATATAAACCTTTATCCTAACCCTAACCCTAATACTAACCAAGATGTAAACCATAACTGTAATGATAATCCTAATCCTAAACCCTAAATTATAATCCTAATCATAACCACTACCCTAACCATAATAATAACTATTCTCTAAACCATCACTTTAACCATAATCCTAAACCTAATGCTGGACCTAAATGCTAAACCCTAATCCTAACATGAATCCTCAAAATAACCATAACCTGAACCATGTCATGAATTTAAACCTTTATCCTAATCCTAACCATAATGTAAACCCAACCATAATGATAATTGTAATCCTAAGCCCTAATCTCAACCATAATCAAAATTCCAACCCTAACCATAATACAAACCATGATGTAAACCCTGACCTTGATGATAATCCTTATCCTAATCCTTAATCCCAACTCTAATCAAAATCCCAACCATAATCATAATGGGTATGTGCAGGATCATGGTATGCCAAAAAGTGGTAATGTGAAAAAGAAGTCATGATTGATAGACTCTTTGAAAAACAACTATAACTTTCAAACAATATAACATTTTTGAAATCTGAAATATACATCACATTCTATGCTTCACCTAATACAATAATAATAAACAATTATTCCAATTTGATGTAGTTTAGACTAAGTTAAGGTGGTCAGACACAAGAGTTTTTATATTAAGTAAAATTTGTAGCAGAAAAATCATAATTAATTATTTACTTGGAAAATAAATATTAAAAAATATACTTCACATTCAGACATGATTCTACTACTTTTATCTAGATTCTTATAAAATAATATTATCATTTTATTTTGTTTAATGTGGTTAGATATACACCTACTTGTTTTTTATTAAGTAAAATAGGTTTTACAGGGATCCTAAAACCCACAATAGTGTAAGATAAAAAAGATAAGCATGAAAACTAAACAGAGTATAACAGTTCAGAGTACTGAGGAATAGGCCACTACAGGGCCAAACAAGAAAAAATAAAGAAATAGTCAAAACAAGGAAAAAAAGAAAGGCACCAAAACAAGTTATGCCAAGCTCCTAAGCATGACAGTTGCATTGCTTTCGAGGGCCTCCATCATTTGAACAATGTCTTTCACGTTCTGAACTTGGGATCCTTGGGGATTTATTTTCTCCCTTATTTTCCTAATTCTTGCCTTAGTTCTTTTTCTTGGTCCTTTAGTGGGCTCCTTCTCATCCTCCCTAGTCCTTTGATCAACCGTGGTTTCCATTTTTTCTTCCATTTTTCTGATTAACAACTTCAAGTTCTCATTGGGCGTTTTGAGGATATTGAAATTTTGCTCGGCTATTCCCTTTAGGGTTTTTCAAGGCTTATCATTTTTTATTCTAGGTGTTGGACCATGGTTTCCAAGCTTAGCTTTCTCTTTATGGTGTGTTCCTTGTTGTCTAAGCTCTGAATTTTTTCTTTGAGGTACTCAATCTCATGGTAGAGCCATCTGAAAGATCTAAACTGATCTGGCATGTTGTGTTGGGTCTATCAACTCTTCCTTGTGGACTTATCCTTCATTGTCCTCTAGAATCTATGGGTAAATGGCCTCCCTAATTATGGTCTTGGGTAACAGGGTCATGATTCTTAATATTGGTGCTAGTAGGGGACTAAGGAGGAGGGGTTTTTTCCTCACTTATAGTAAGATCAACTAACAGGTGGCTTGAGAAGTCATGCATTGATTTGGGGATTTCCTCTTTGACCTATGCCTTCATGTCTATAGCTTCAATTTTGGGATTCCCCTCATCATATTCCATATCCATTTCTTCCTCCTTGTCATTGTACTCTTCCTTTGAGTGAACCTCCTTCCTATCCTACTTTTTTGATGGTTTTTCAATTTTGACAGCTTTCAGGGGTCGCTTCTTGGAAGGGGATCCCTTGTTCTATTTCTTATTTTTAACTTCCTCACTATAATCTGAAAGTTTTCCCATAGAAGTACCCAAAGGAATATAATCTGACCCAGAGTCCTCGATATTAGCTTTGCTATCCTCAATTTCCTTGCCCAGGATTTAGGCTTTAAATAATTCATAAATCAACAGAAGCAATCCTTCATGTAGGGTGGGATTAGCAATTTTCTTATCTCTAAAACCATTGATATTCTTATTTATAGAAGAGAAGAGATAAAAAGGAATGGAAAGCTTAACATACACCTACTTGTTATCTTTATAGTCTTGATTGATAGACTTATTGAAAAATAGCTATAACTTTCAAACTGTATAACATTTTTTAAATCCAAAATATGTATCACATTCTATGCTTTTCCTACTACAACAAAAATATTTAAAAAATTCAATTTGATAAATTTTAGACTAAGTTAACGTGGTCAGACACGAGAGTTTTTGTATTCTGGAAAAGTTGTAGAAGAAAAATCATAATTAATTATTTACTTAGAAAAAATTACAAATAAATATGTGTCACATCCGGACATGACTCTACTACTTATATCTAGAATCTTGTAAAAAAAATTATCATTTGATTGTGTTTAAGGTGGTCAGGCATACACCTACTTTTTTTTTTTCTAAAATTTTTTTACTACTACATTGAAATTTGAAAGTTTTAACATATAGAATAATTGTTTTTGAAAAAAGGCCTAGTATATTAAGGGCCTATTTTGGCATACCATGATCCTGCACATACCCTAATACTAACCATAATATAAGCCCTCATTCTAACCATAATCCTAAGGCTAACCCTAATATTAACTCTAACTCTAACCCCAACCCTATACCATAACCATAATCAAAACCCTAAGCTAACCATATTAATACTTTCTACAATATATGTCCTTACCCTAACCTTAATCCTCACCTTAAATCTTATACCCTAATCCTAATCCTTACCCTAACCCTAAACCTTGATCAAAACTATAATTGTAATGTAAACCTAACTTTAACACTAATAATTGAATCCTATATCTAACCCTAAATATTAACTGTAATAATAATCATAACCCTAACCCTAAACATAATCCAAATCCTAACCATAATCCTAAGTCTAACCATAATTCTAACACTAACCCTAAACAAAATTCTTACGCTAACCATAAACCTAACCCTAACGTTAAACCTTAGCACCAAATCCTAAATGTGACTATAAACATAACCAAAAGCCTAAACCCCAACCCTAATCATAATCATACTCATTAAATATTGAACCATAATTATAAATGCTAAAGTATAATTATAAATGGTAAACCATAATCATAAACCTAAACCACATCCTAACTGTGATTCTAATCTTAATATTAATCCTAATCTTGACCCTAACACTAACCCCAACCATATCCCTAGGTTTAATGCTAAACTTTTATCTTAACCCTAACCCTAATGTAAATGCTAACCCTAATGATAATCCTAATCCTAAGCCCTAATCTCAAACATAATCAAAATCCTAGAACCCCAACCATAATACTAACCATGATATAAACCCTAACCCCGATGATAATTTTAATCCTAAGCCCTAATCCCAACCCTAATCAAAATACCAACCCTAACCATAATAATAACCATGATGTACAAACCCTAACCCTAATGATAATCCTAATCCTAAGCTCTAATCTCAACCATAATAATATCTACAATGTATGTCCTTACTCTAACCATAATCCTAACCTTAAACCCTATACCCTAATCCTAATCCTAACCCTAAAACTTGATCATAACTATAACTGTAACCATAAACCTAACTCTAACGCTTAATATTAACTATATAACAATAATCATAACCCTAACCCTGATCATGATCTAAAGCCTAACCCTAATCCTAAGTCTAACCATAATTCTAATCCTAACCCTAAACAAAATTCTAACCCTACTATAAAGCTAACCCTAACATTAAATCTTAACACCAAATCCTAAATGTAACTATAATTGTAACCATAACTCTAAACCCTAACCCTAACCATAATCATACTCATTAAATACTAAACCCTAATCATAAATGCTAAAATATAATTGTAAATAGTAACCATAATTATAACAATAATTCTAATCTTATCCTTAATCCTAATCTTCATCCTAACACTAATCCAAACCATAAACCTAAACCAAATCCTGACCGTAATTCTAATCTTAACCATAATCCTAATCTTGACCCTAACACTAACCCAAACCATAAGCCTAAACCCTAACCCTATACCATAACCATAATCAAAACCCTAATCTAACCATAATACTATCTACAATGTATGTCCTTACCCTAACCATAATCCCAACCTTAAATCCTATACCCTAATCCTTATCTTAACCTTAACCCAAAACCTTGATAAAAAATCATAATTATAACCATAAACCTAAATCTAACCGAATCCTAAATGTAACTATAGCCATAATAAAAAGCCTAAACCCCAACCCTGACCATAATCATACTTATTAAATGTTGAACCCTAATCATAAATGCTAAAATATAACTGTAAATGGTAAACCATAACCATAAACCTAAACCACATCATAACCATGATTCTAATCTTAATATTAATCCTAATCTTGACCCTAAAACTAACCCAAACCCTATCGATAGATTTAATGCTAAACCTTTATCCTAACTCTAACCCTAATACTAACCATGATGTAAATGCTAACCCTAATGATAAGCCTAATCCTAAGCCCTAATCTCAACCACAATCAAAATCCTAGAACCCTAACCATAATACTAACCATGATGTAAACCCTAACCCTGATGATAACCCCAATCTTAAGCCCTAATCCCAACCCTAATCAAAATACCAATCCTAACCATAATAACCATTATGTAAACCCTAACCCTGACAATAATCCTAATCCTAAGCTCTAATATCAACCACAATACTATCTACAATGTATGTCCTTACCCTAAAAATAATCCAAACCTTAAACCCTATACCCCAATCCTAATCCTAACCCTAAACCTTGATCCTAACCGTAACTGTAACCATAAAACTAACTCTAACCCTACCAATAATCTTAAATCTAACCCTAAATATTAACTATATAGTTCAATAATCATAACCTTAACCCTGACCATAATCCAAAGCCTAACGCTAATCCTATGTCTAACCATAATTTTAACCCTAACCATTGTGAGGCCTCACCCCAACCCATCATAGCATTATTGATCCATTCGCATTTTGATACTTTATGATTTGATACTTTGATACACTTTTTGATCATCCTGATAGAGACTCATGATATTATGTTTTATGATGATGATTACATTATGCAAACTATATTTTGATGTGGATTAAAACCTAGAACATATGGTTGATTTTGGTTATACATGCTTAGATATGTGATTTGATGAGAAACATTTAATCATGATTAGATTTGATTATTTCATGGATTATGCTCTACATTAGGAAGTACCATGGATAATATGTCATGATGATTTATGAAGATACTATGTTTAAACATTACTAAATGAAAATTGTAATTAGGAATTGAAATCTCCATATTGATTAATGTTTCTAATTATGAGTTATATATGTGTGTGTGTGTGTGTGTGTGTGTGTGTGTGTGTGTGTGTGTGTGTGTGATTTTATTACCTTGGACTATTGATGCTCGAGTGTAGTGTGCAGGAAAGAAAACCATAGAATTATTCGAAGAATCAAGGCTAAACACATGTGAATTAAGTAAGCCAAGGTTTAATCTAATTAAGAGATTTAAACCTCGTTGTAATGTGATATTTTTTTTAAATGTGATTTGTATGTGTGTTAATAGTTTAAATTCATGTTGTTAATTTGACATGTCATTTGTGAATGTGATGTATATTTTATGGTGTCACTTGACACTTGTATTGTCCATCTGGATGGTGACATGTCAAATAGGGTTTGGGCATGAATCGCCTAACCTTATAGGGTATTATATTAATCCCACTTGCATGTAGATGTCTAGTAGGGATCACATCTAATTGGAACTCATAATTGAACTTTGGAGGTACTTTAGAGGGGTCAAACGTGACCCTAGAGTGTATTTTTGGCCAAAATTAGCTAACCCTAGGGGTTTACCTTGAGTGGGGGCTATTATCTACCTATAGGAAGCTCTAGATCACCATTATGGCCCTCCAAAAAGGCTACTTTTCAAAAGTGGAGAAAATGGAGATGGCCACATGTATTTGAATTGTCCCACACTCTTTTCTAAACTCACAATTGATAGAGGTGACAAGAGATAAGGCACAAGGACTAGAGGACATGTCTCATTAATTTCTAGGTCTTGAGTAGACTTTTGGAGGTCTTTGTAGAGTGTTTGGAGAGACTTAGTGGGTGTTCACCCACTCTCTAATTTTAGAGACACTTAGGGTTGGAGAAAAGAAAATTCAAGGGATAAGGGCTCTACTCAACTTCATTCTTCCATTTGCATTGGACCAAGGTTGTTGGTCTTATCGTGGAGAAGCTTTCTTTTTTTTGTAAATTTCATGTGGAAGATAAAATTGTGTATAATGTATTTGTAGAAATGTATACTTTTCTTGCTATGTAAATGTTTTTTTTTGTTTTTGATTGTTGTTGGGTATGAGTGATTGTGGAATAAATCTCTCTTTGTTTTGCTTGTGTTGTTATGCTTGTTCATGGGAGTTAAGGCATCACTCACCCTTTGGGAAGAGAAGTAGTATCCTTGGGTGAAGGGGTTAGTTGGGCTCTCCATTGTAGTGAGAGTTTCTTCTCTTCAAGAAGAGGGAGAATTTCATGGGGTATGGGCTCCATGAAGCCATGTTGAAAATCCTTGCATTTGGAAATGGAAATGACAAGAAATGTATATGGTAGGAATGATAATGTAGTCTTGGAATGGCATGGAAATACTTTTGTTGGAAATGTAAATTTGTATGGCATTATCCTCCCTGGAAAATCCCACCTTCACCCTATTTCAATGGGTTGTATGAATCCATTTGTGAAGCCAGGGTTTAGGATTTTAATGTAAGTTTTCTTATGTATGTGTTGTGAGAATTTGTTGTTGTATGCAACCGTTTAGCCCCTTTATTCTCCAAGCTCGGGGGTAGTCTCCTTGAGACCTTGGATGGGAGGTGAACACTCCATGGTTTTCTCTCTCATTTACAGGTATTTGGAGACTATGCTCATGTGGATAGCTTTGAGAGGAATCCTCCATTGTGTTGTCATTGTGAAAATGATCCTTAGTGTTACTTTTGTGAAATCCTTGCAATGGGAAAAGCTCTCCATTTTAGAAATGCATACTTATAGTGTTGTAAAATGATACTCTCTCTTCATTTAGTTATTGTGAAGTTGTCTATTGAAAAAATGTAATGAAGAGAATCATGTTCATTCTCCTTGTAACTCATATTTGTGGAATGCTACAAATTTTTATTTCATTATTATAATAGTGCAAGTTGGAAATCAATGAAAGGAATAGGTTCATGATTGAAAAGAAAACAATGTATTTTATTTCTTAAAATGTAAAGTTTCATGTTGAAATTTCATATTGGAAGAATAATAATGTTTTTGATAGAAAAAGAAGAAAGAGGGTGCTAGCCTGTGGTATAGTAAGACTAGAAGCACATTAACAGCATATTAATAGCACTAGTCACATTGCAGTTTAACAATAGAAAGTCAGTACAAACAAAATTGTCTAGTCTACCTCTATCAAAAACAAACATGTAGGTCCTTTTCAAAAAAAGAGAACCAAAGTAGCATAACCAGTAAGTAGATAAAATATTAATAATAACAAGCCACAAAGGGCTAAACTAGTGTTTTAAGAGCTTAACTAGAAAATAGGAAATCAAAAAATGGGACTTGGGACTAGGATGCCCATGCCAGCACAAACACCTCATGGATAGCAACAGCTGGGATCTCCCACCCAGATGTTTCGACATCAAGGTCGTGGCCCAATATTCCTACAGGAACAAGAAGAGGTCTCTGTTATCCTCTTCAGCTTCCAAATTATCGCCAGCTATCTTCTCCTCCACATTGCATAGGGTCATAGCCTAAGTGTGCATGACCTTGAGGGAAAACTTGTTCGAATCAGCAACCCAGGCTTTGATCTCTCTCATGTCTTATTTGACACCGAGGATCTCCATATCCAGCTCATTGAACTTCTTCTTGAGGGATCCTTTAAACCTGTCATTCTCCTCTATCACCATCATAGTGTGCTCAATGTGAGGGGATTTAGCCTTTTGTGTGTGGGGAGAGAGCGGGGGTGGGGTATTGCTGCAAGGCTTATCCTCCATCGCCGACGGGGGATTCAAGGGGGGAGTGTTGCTAGACCTGGGTGAGTTTAAGTGTTCAGGTGAGGATCCCTCAATCAAACTAGAGGAGGCAAAGGTGTCCATATCCACTGACCGAGACTTGTCCTCTAAATCCATTTCCTTGATAATTCTTCTACATTTCTCCTTTGCAATCATGTTAGATCATTTGATAGTACCCCCCAAATCCACCTCCAGCTCAACCTGGCTATCTAAATTTTTCCATTTTCTGGGCTTCCTCTTAGTTTCAGGGGTGATGTCAACCCCCGTCTTATACTTCTCTTCCATGGACTTAGAGACATGGGATTCATCTAAGTCCTCTAGTATTTTAAAGAGGTTCCTCACACATATATTTTGGCTCTTACCTTGTCATGTGACAAGGTCAGTCTCCTGAATTTCTTGTAAAGACTAGGAGAGGGACTAAGTGGGGTTGTTTTCTTTCGAAGGGGAGAATTCCTGGGTTACATCCTTAATAATAAGGGGAGGTTTGGGTGGATGTAAACTGGCTTTATGGAAGTTGTAGAGGTAGAGTTAAAGGCCCTGGTGAAGGATGGGGACCGGCTTCTCAGTATTTTTTCTCTCCTTAATGTCCAAGATGTTGCTTTCAATCGAGTGGAGGAGATAGAAAGGGATGGAAATTAGGTCTTTGTTCCTAATATGGTTGAGGAATGGCAAATGATAGTAATAAAACATAGTGAATTTACCTTCGAGGGTGAAGTAATTTATGATTATATGACATACCTTGGGCCACAATTTAGGGAGATTCTCGTGGTTAAAGCCTCCAGACTTTTTTACAGGTTTCTCTCCAACCCTAAAGAACTAGTTTAGACTGGTTATGTCCAGCATCCAATTGGTCTTCATTTAGTTGAAAGTGCAAGCCCTAAACTAACACCTTCCTGTTATCCCAGGAGGACACAAATTTCTTCAAGGTTTTCTCATCGTGGCCTCCCTTCATCCTTTCCATGAAACCCAAAATGCTGATGTCTTTGTAGTAGTGGGCCACTAGGGGGTTAGAGGAAAACTCCTCTTTGATATTGTTTGGCTCAATGCGCAAATTTTTTCCTCCCATGACAACCAAACCAATTTCCACCATAAGAACCCTCTGAAAGTTGCAGAGCCAAACTTTGCACAGCAGCGTAAAGGCCAGATCTTTTTGAGATAACTTTTTTATGATAATATCATTCATAAGAGGTAGGGGCTGGGTGGTTTTTGGGTAATCCAGCGCTGTACAAAAATATCCAACAGATCTCCAAGCATAATAATTTGAAATTAAGCTGAATTTTCCCTTAGTGTCCTTGGTAATCGATATTACCTAGTGATGCAAACAACAATCCTTCCTCACGTACTTATGCAAAATTTAGTTATGAACTTTTATGGAGTTTTGCACATATAGTCATCACTATATTAATCATCAAATTAAGCCAGCATGAAAACAAGGTGGGGCCCTCATCAATATTGGCAATAGCTTGGCTCATTTCAAACATTGTTAATGATGTGTCTTTCCCACCTGATTAGCCACTGGGTCTCCTTTGGTAGCTCACTAACCACCTCCCAATTAACTAGCCTAACTTGCTTGAGCCCAATGGTAGCTAAAGAATCAGCCAAAGCATTACCTTTCCTGTAAGTATGGGATATAGTCGTGCTTTCAAGATTGTTAAGTAGCTCCCAAATTCCCACTATTATGGTTTTCACCTACCATCCTGCACTTGAACCTCTTTTGATGGCCTTAACAATCACTTCGGAGTCCCCCTCGATCATCAACAGTCTAATATTCATGGAGATGGTAAATTTTAAACCCCAAAACAACATTGTTACTTCAACTTAATTGACAGAATTATTTTTGAGCGGCCCAGCGTAGGATAGTAGGAAATCACCATTGTGGTCTCTTAGCACTCCACCCCCACTTTGGATAAGGTTTCTAGCTGCACCATCAAAATTTAATTTGGTCCAGCCCATGGGCGGGGCAACCCACCAAGTAGCATTACGAGCCATTAACCTGGAGTTGTCAAACCTAGTGAAGCTAGTCACTAAGTTACATTTATCCACCGTTTTGATTTCCTAGGTAGAGGGGGGTGCCGAGGGGAGTTTCTAGTTAGCCGAGCCAGCATTCTCACATAGGATCTCGGTGCCTAGATAGAGAGATGCCTTAGGTAGGGACTTAGTCTCCCTAAAGATCTTATTGTTCCTTTCTTTCCAAATAGTCCATCATATGTGTGGAGGAAGAAGCCTCCATAGGAGCTGGAGGAGAGGATGATTGGAGGGGGATGACCATCTAGTCAATTGGTGAACATCCTTCCCCATAACCCAAGGGACCCTCAATTTTTCAGTAATTCTATGCCAAATAGTAGCTAAGTACTCACAGTGTATGAAAAGGTGATCCATAGTTTCCTCTTCCTTTTTGCACAAGAAACATCTTCTAGCAAGAGAGAATCCTCTTCTTATGAGGTTGTCCTAAGTTAAAACTTTACAGTGCATAAGTTTCCACCAAAAGATTTTGATTTTCGGAGTAAGTTATGGGATCCACACCTTACTCCAATCTCCTAGATTATTCTCCTCCTTCAGAAGAAGATTGTAAGCAGTCTTGAATGACAAGGTGCCAGCTTGGGTGGGAGCCTAGATGATGGAGTCCTACCCTATAATTCCAGGTATATCAACCTTCCCTAGGATTTCCATAAGCTCATAAGCCACTTGATTTAATTTAGGTCTATCCCTAACCAGTATAGCTAAATCCTTCCATCTCCTTTTAGACATGTAGTTAGAGACTCTATTACCAAGGGTAGGCCTGATGTAGTTCATGAGGGGACTGAACCTTCCACCTAGGGTAGTGTAATTCTATATCTATAAGTTATGTCAGAATATGATGGATCTCCCATCCTTGAGTTTCCAGAAGACCCCCTTAGAAAGCATGGTTTTGCACTTACAGATATTACTCCAAAGTTTCAAACCATTGGGAAGGTCACTATCCTAGAACATCATCTCGTAAGGGTGTCCTTGAAGGTATTTAGCTTGCATTATCTTGCACCAATCTTCTTTCCTTTCAATTAGCTTCCAAGCCACTTTCAGGGCGAGGGCTCTTTTCAGCAAGCCAATTTGTCTAAGGCCCAATAGGCCCAGCTATTTAGGAAGGAAAACCATTTCCCAATTAACCAGGGACATCCTCCTCTTCTCTTCTGAGCTAGCCCATAGAAAGGTTCTTTGAATATTTTCAAGCCTATCAGCCATGTTGCTCTTGATGTTGCAACTAGCTGAAGTTTACCAGAATTGCTCAGAATCTTCCCCTTCCAACCATCAAGTTTTTTCTAAGTTCTTTCTAGGATGGAATTCCAAAATTCTTGGGAGACCTCTTTGATAGTGAGAGGGAGGCCCAAGTAGGTAGAGGGGAAGAAAGCTGACTGATAACCCAAAATTTGAAGCACCCTATTTTGGGTCTCGATGGAAGTGTTGAAAAAGAAGAGTCTTCATTTCTGATAGTTTATACACTATCCTAAGGCTAAGGCACAATTCTCCAAAATATACTTCCACTGTCTAGCTTCAATCACCGATGAGTACCCAAAGAGGAAAGTATCATCCACAAATTGCTCTAGAATAACTTGTTGTAGAGTGGAAGCAAGTTTGATTCCTTTTATTCTTCCTATGGAAGAGAGCTTAGTCAGACTCCTATTGAGGACCTCAGCCACCATGATTAATAAATATGGGGAGATAGGGTCACCCTACCAAAGACCTTTTTTGGGTTGAAAGAAGCCGCCTAGGGGGCCATTGAGAAAAAAAAAGAAGCTAACAGTTTGTGTAAATTCTTGAATAATGCAGATAACTTTCTCATTAAAGACCATTCTACAAAGGATTTTATGGAGGAAGGACCAATTAACTTTATCATAAGCCTTAGAGATATAAAGTTTGAAAGCCATACCTGATGCTTTGCTCCTATCCATGGAGTGGATGATTTCATGAGTAGATATGGTGTCATCCAGGATCTGCCTTCCCAGAACAAAGTCTTTCTAAGTAGAACTGATCAATTTGTCTAGGAGGGGCTTCATTCTATTGACCAGGATCTTAGTGAGGATTTTATAAAAAGTGTTACATAGGTTGATAGGTCTAAAGTCCAACATAGAGGTGGGGTTTCCATTCTTAGGGACTAACATAATATAGGTCTTATTATGGTGCTTTAGCAGCCACCCCATTCTGAAGAAGTCTTTGGCAGCACGGGAGACATGTAATCCAACAATATCCCAATATTCTTGGAAAAATGTCAAGGGGAAACCATCAAGACCTAGAGCTTTATAGGCACCCATAGAAAAGACTGCAACTTTGACTTCCTCATCAAAAACATGTCCAGTGAGGCAATCATTATCACTATGAGTAACAACACATTGGATGTGTTCAAGAAGCTGATTTTGCATAATAACAGGGAAAAAATGACCATCATTAGAATACAATCCTTTAAATTAGTTGGTTGCAACCTAATTAATTTTATTTTTTTTTCAGTAACTTCATTTCCCCTTTCATCCCTAATTGCATTGATGGTGTTTCTCCTTTTGTGATTACTAGCAGATCTATGAAAGAAGGCATTATTTCTGTCCCCTTAAGAAAGCCACTGGATCTTGGAGCATTGCTTCCAGTAGATTTCTTCTCTTCTTAGAGCTTCCTACCACTTGTGTTTGGCCTTTTCTTCTTCCATCTACAACTAGGGGTGGATATTTCTAGTGGCTAGCTGGGCTTGGAGGGATTCCAAGGTCCTCGTGAGATCCTTCTTCTCCTTAAAGAAGTCCCCAAAATTCCAACCATGATTTCCAGTTTTTGGGTGATCCTGAACATGCAAGTGCCTTTGATAGGAGTGGCCCACTAGGATTTCACTTGGTCCCTAAAGGAAGGGTGGTAGTACCACATAATCTCAAATCTGAAAGGGGCCAGACCAATCCTAGGGGAATCAGACTAGCATAGGAGGAGGGGGTTATGATCAGAGGTGGTTTTGGGGAGGGAGGATAGGGTGGAGGTCAAGTATAAGATCCAAGAAAAGGTAGCTAGGACCTAATCTAGCCACACTTGTATAAGATGGGAGTCCTTCTGGTTGTTGGACCAAGTGAATGGATTTCTTTTAAGATCAATGTCCAAAAGACCAGAGCAAGAGATAAATTTTGCAAGGTCCCCCATACTATCAGAATAGTCCATTAAGCCTCTGCATTTTTCCAAGGGGTAGAGAGAGGCATTGAAGTCACCAACCACCATATAATTAGAAGAATTATCCTGATCTAAATAATAGATAATATCCTTCAAAATGGACAACCTACCATTCCAGGTATTGGGGGCATATATATTGAATAAGTGCCAGACCAGCTATTTTTTCCTGAAGATAATAGAAAGGAAGTTTGGGAAGAAGGCCAGCGGCTCACCAACAAAAATGTTAGGATTCCATAGAGTGGCTATACCTCTAGAAGTACCTGAGGCTTCAGAGTAGAAAAACTTAGCACCCGGCCAAAGACTACTAGCTAGGGAGGCAAAATTATTGAAAGACATCTTAACTTCTTGGATGAGCAGAACATCCAGCTTATGAGGAAAAATATATTGTTTAACAACACATTGCTTGAGGGGGTTGTTAAGACCTCAAATATTCCAAGAAAGACAAATCATTTCTTATTTTTAAAACTTGTTTCTAAGGTTTGTTTCCTACCTACTGCAACATCTATTGTAGTCCCTCTTGATCTCATGGCATGTTCCAACGGCCTCCCTTTGGCTGTTTCCATCCTCACATCTACCTTTTTAGGCATAGTTTTCTTTTTCTACGTCTTCCATTCACCACCATAATTTTCCTCACAATGGTCATCATCTAAGGAGCTGAGTGAGAGAGGGTAGTTCCTTTCCTTTGGCTACAAAGGAAGATTTGCAGTAGCCTTAGGGGACTTTAGTTTGAGTGAGATCGCAATAGCAAGTTGTTCCACCTCAACAGGAGTGATCACACTTGTCTCCAGAGTAATCACTAGGGGGTTCTCCAATGACATAACTATCATAGGGGGTTCAAGACCCTTAGGTTCAGGGGTTATCTCATCATTCTCTAGAGGGGGGACAATCTCACCCTCTTCCACCTCTAGGTTTCCCAATTCTCAGTTTTCTAGCACTTTAGCCACTAGGAGGGGTTGGTCTTCTCCTACTCTTCACCTACTAATATGGGTGGCTCCTCAGAGGTGCCCTTATCCTTGTTCTTATTTTTTCCTTTATGCATTGAGGATTTGTATGCTTCATTAGTGTGGCTCTTGGAGTCATATTTTTGGCAAAAGAGGGTGAGATTCTCATATACCAGGGCCTGAGTCCATCAACCCAAATTGGATTTCAAAATAACAAAGTTGGGGAGGGTTTTATTCAGGGTAACATTAATGCAAAACCTTGCAAACACCAGCCTAGACTTAGAGCAGGTTACATGATCCACCATAATAAAAGTGCCAAAGGAGTCACCAATCCACTTGAATACCTATTCATCCCAATATTATAGTGGAATTTTAGGGAGGCGCACCCACACAGGAGTCATCCTACTCAGCTCTGTCACCAGATTAAATCTGGGTTTCCACTTCACCAAGGTGAGGACGTGCTTACCATAGACCCGCGAGCGCAACATAAAAGAGGCCAGATCCTCTACAATGTTGAACTTGAAGAGGAAGACTCCCCCAGGCATAGCAGAGGTTAAGACAGAACCCTTAATCTTCTACTGGGTAACCATCCACTTTCTAACCATTTTTATGGTAGGTCAGAAGTAGAAGAAATGACCCACCAGTGCCAACTGGAAATCTACCATGGTCTTGTTTACCACTGAATTAGGGAGTGAGAGCTCAATGCCTTCCTCAATCTGAATTAAGTCCACCAGGAGTGATTCTAGAGTATTCTGGACCTCGCCCACAAGAGCACCTTTCTAGCTTGTCTTTGGTGGGGATGAAAGGGCATCGACAAAAGAGGACACCCTTTGAGAATCTTCTATTGACTCTTTCACGACCTATCCCATGCTAGAGGAAATAGTCTCAAGACCAACATGGGGTATAGTGTGGGGACCTGCAAGGGGGGAAGATTCCCCCCAGGGGAGGCAGGCATGGGAGCGGGCAGTTTGAATTTGAAGGCAGAGCGGGAAGTTGCAAAGTGGGATTATTCCTTATTTAGGAGAGTGGGATTATGCCTTACATTGCAATCATGTTGTCATTGTATTGTATGCTATCTTAAAACTCATTAGAACATTCTTTTGATATTTTAAGTAACAGTGTTCTTGTTGAAAATAATAGACTAAAATGGAGATTGATAACTTAGTTATGTAAATGTTAGTCAAATTTATCTTTGATCATTGGGTCATTCTATAGAGATTGGTGTTTTAATATTCAATCAATAAATAGATTTAATTCTATTACCTTTAGCAAAAGATGAGACAAACAAGCAATAAGCAATGTGTAGAGACAAAAAAAAAAAAACAAATGAAGAAGCTACTAAGAGAAAACAAAAAAAAAGAGTTTAAGTATTAGGCACAAGAAGCTCAAATAGAGACCTACAGGTCTCTAGAAAATATATGGGAAGAAATTCCCATACATTTTCCTTACCAGAGTCATTATTATAATAAAAAATAATAACCTATGCTTTAAACAAATATATGGCCTCACCTTTCAATTAGATGTGGGACCCACCTGGGTTGCCACCCCAAAAGGGACCCAAAAGGGTCCCCTCAAAGAAATGAAATTGTTTACATAAAAATAAAATAAAAATTAAAACAAAACAAAATTTATCTATTAAAAAAAACCCTTACCCTTTTCGCATGGGACCCTTTTTAAAAGTGATTTTTTTAAACAAATAAAATTTAAAATGAGTGTTGGGGGGACATGGCCCCACTCCCCATAACCCACACCCTTGGGATGCACTTCCCACGATAGTCGGCCCCTGTGCTTGGCAAGGTACCGCCTGCCTTGGCAACATGGTACACTGCCAAGGGTAGGGTACCTCACTATCAATCGTGGGCCTGCCAGTCCCTTAGGGACTTTAAAAAATAACATTTGTTTTATTGTTTTGTTTTTTAAAGTTTTTTTAATTATTTATTTCATTTTTAATTTATTTAAAATTTAATTATTGTATGATTATTTTTTTTTGATAGAAAAAAGCAGCAAGAGGGTGCTTGCCCATGGTACATAGAGACTAGAAGCACATTAACAACATATTAATAGTACTGGTCATATAGCAGTTCAACAAAAATAAGTCAACAAAAGTAAGAGTATCTAGTCTGCCTCTATCAAAAACAAAATTAATGGTTCTTTTCAAAAATAATGAACTAGAGTATCTCAACCAAATAATAAAAAGCATAATAACAGTATCATGCCACGTAGGGCTAGTCCAGAAACTAGATAAAGTAGCCTTAACATAGGAAAGAAAAAAATAGAAACCAAGGCCACCATGCTTGAACCAAAGAAAAAACCTCATGAAAGTAGTGGCAGCTAGGGTCTCTAACCCAGACATTTGGACATCAGGGTCACAGCCCAGTCCTCCTACAAGAATAGGAAAAGGTCTTTGTTGTCTTCATCAGCCTTAAGCTTGCCTCTAGCCAACTTCTCCTACATAGAGTCTCCGCCAAAGTGTGCATGACTTTGATCACGAACTTGTTTGAATCAACAACACGGGTTTGATGTCCTCTCTGTCCTGCTTGAGGCCCAAGATCTTGTTGTCAATCTCTGAAAACTTCAGCTTAAGGGATACCTTAAATCTGTCATTCCCATCCAAAGCCACAAAATTGTGATCAGTAGGGGGAGACCTAGTTTTCTGGTCATGGGGGGATGGTGGGGGTGGGTTATTGCTATAGGGAATATCCTCCATATTACGTTGGGGGTTCAGCGGGGAGTGGTGCCAGTCCTATGCGAGTTCAAGTGATCATTGGAGGAGCCCTCAATCAACTCAGTGGAAGCAGAGGTGCCATCTTCCAAAAGGGATTTCTCCACCAAAGTTGTTTCCCTGATTCTTGTTTTGCATTTCTCCTTGGCAATTCTATTAGAACAGTGGACAGAGCCTCCCAAATCCACCTCCAACTTGACGAGGCTTTCTAAATTCCTCCATTTTTTGGGCTTCCTTTTAGTTTCAGGCATGATATCAGTCTCCTTCATCTCCTTGGCTTCCAAGGTCTCTGAGACATGGGACTCCTCTAACTCCTCCACCTTTTTAAAAGCATTTTTCATGCATCTCTTGTCACCCTTGCATCTCATGCATAATTTGTTAATCTTAATTTAAAATTTATTTAAAATTTAATTATTATTATTTTTGGTTAATTAAATTAACTCATAATTAAATAGGTTGTTTTATACTTGAGGTATATTATTTAGTTTTAATACAATTATTACTATTTCATCTTACAAATTAAGAAATCTATATAGAGATAGTTGATATTAGAGAGTTATTTATTGACCGCGTGAGATAAAATTTTAAATGCAAAATTTAGTGTTGTGGAATGTATACATAGCTAATAAATATTACAATTATGCATGAAATGACTATAGGGGTGATGTAATAGGAAAGATAAACCTTTTTAGTCAAATGGTTAAGATTAATATCTAATATTAGATTATCTTTATAACCTTGGTAGTGGATTTGCATGTATTGAAGGGATATGCGAATTAATCTTGTAAGATAAATTATGGATATGGGATTTAACAAGGGAATTGTATGTTGTAGGGTCTAGCTCATACGAATTCAAATTCTATGCCTATGGTTATGAATTTAATCCATTAGTACAACACTAACATATTAATACTTCTAAGCACCCATCTAGGGTTTAATGAAAAAGTAAATATGCTATTAACAAAACCCACAGAAGTATTGTCTCCTCCTCAAACCAAATATCTTCACGTAGGAGATAATTTGACATCATACTCCCTTCATGTCATACCTCACTAACTAAATAGGGATCTAGGGATTTACGCTTCAGATAACTAAACCCTAGGTTATGGTGGCTTTACTATAGTCGACTTAACCTCTGAACCAATGAACATTACCATCAAACAACTAGTTCAAAAAAAAATTGGTGCATTTTTGCGTGATTATTTTCAGGCATGACAACCATAGACAAAATTCTAACCCTACAATAAACCTAACCCTAACATTAAACATTAACACCAAATCCTAAATGTAACTATAATCGTAGCTATAAGCCTAAACCCTAACTCTAACCATAATCATACTCATTAAATGATAAACCCTAATCATAAATGCTAAAATATAATTATAAATGGTAACCATAATCCTAATAGTGATTCTAATCTTAAATCCTAATCTTCACCCTAATAATAACCCAAACCATAAAACTAAACCAAATCCTAATCATAATTCTAATCTTAACCTTAATCCTAATCTTGACCCTAACACTAACCCAAACCATAGCCCTAGGTTTACTCTTGACCCTAATACTAACCCAAACCATAGCCCTAGGTTTAACACTAACCCTATTTACATTGATGAACCTAGTTGTTACCATAACACTAACTGTTACCACAACCCTACAACTAACCTTAATTGTAATATTAGAAAGAACCATAACAGTAACCTTTACACCATCTATTTAAAAATTAAAAATCATAAAATGTCTTCCATGTTACTCCATGACTGCTACTAGGTTATATATATATATATATATATATATATATATATTTATATATATATTTATATATATGCCGAGAGTAATCCTTCTCAAGGTACCTATTTTCATCAACCCTAACCTACACAAACCTTGCAAATTGATGAAAATAGGCACCTCGAGAAGGATTACTCTCGATGTATTATATATATAGGTATATATAAGCTAGTTATAAATAAATTTTAATAAATATAGCATCAAATAATGGAAGCACTTCCATTTAGGACTAGTTTAGCCCTCTGAGTAAGTGGTTTGGGGTCATGTCGAACGCCTTGAATAGGTCTCTGACTTGTTTCCGGCTTTTTCCCATGTTCTGCCCCATTTTCCACTTCTTTTCTGCATAATTCTGGCATCCTGACCTAAAACCCTAAGATTCTTGACCTTGGGGTCAATGTCAATCTTCTAGGTCAAGGTCAACCTTGACCTTAACACAAGGTCCAAAATTCAAGATCCTAAAGTTTCCGAATGTCAATTTTCAGAAAGATTTATTTCTTGCTTCCAAGTTGGCTATTTCAAGTTTCGAAATGATAAGCTCTTAAATTATATTTAATTTAGGTCCATTTATAGGGGTTAAGGTTTAAATGGGAATTTAATTCTCCTATGTTAGCCTCTCTAGAAGTTTGTGCCCTAGACTAGTATAAAAGGAAGCCTTCCTCTCTCATTTCCATCCATCTTTTCAATCATCTTTTTTTGACAATCAAGTAAGCACTCTCAATCAAGGAAGCATTCAATCAATCATCTACATTCAAGTATTCAAGTTCTCCATTGAAAATCAAGGATTCAAGCATTCAAGCCTTTGGAGTGATTCAGTTCAAGCATTCAAGATTCATCATTCAAACCCTAGATCTATCGATCATGGTGGTGTGATCTTCCTTCAAGATCCTTTGATCATCTTCAAGATCTATTCATTCTCCCTTCAAGGTGGATTCCAAGCATACAATCATGGAGGCTTTGATTTACATTTGTTAGTGTTGAGTCCAAGATTTCATATCAACATACTTATTTACATTTCAAATATAATTGAATGTCTATTAAATATCATAGCTTCGTTGTTAGATCTACTTCTACTACTTGCTAGCATTCTCTATTTCAATTCTATTTTTAAGGTTGATTCCAAATGGGGGTTTGACTAAGGCAAACTCCTCATCCAAACAACAAAACCATTTTTCTTTCAGGAACAAGTACGGAACATCGAATTACAGTGCAGATCTGGACACCCTTTTCGACAAACTTTCGAGATCCACGAACGAAATTTTTTTCGAAGCAACGTAGGTCAAGGTCGACATAAAGGGGCATGATTGTGCCCTCGTATTTAGGTTAAGGTTGACCTTTTCTATAAAAGTAGAAGGTTTCTGGGTTTTCTTTGTCTCTGTGTTTTTGGGCCAAATCTAGTTGTAGAATTTCTCAAACTAAGTATAGACACCAAAAAATAGTGATTTCTAAATCTGCTACCTTTCAAGATAAGTGTTTATGTTTTATTAAGTTTTATATGGCTACAAAATTTTCCATCATACACATCATATTCTCAATCCACACACTCCACATAGATATTAAAATATATCCCCATATATTTTTATATCTTACATTTTGGTGAACCTACGATAGACAACTCTTTCTTTTTGGTGTTAGATGCTTTGCTTCTTTTCCTTAAGATTAGCCTTGTTTTATGCTCTTGCATTTTAAAATTCAAAAAACTAAAAAATCTATATACTCTACAAAATACAAAAATATTTTTTGTATTTCATTTACTATGAAGATTTTTAATATGCTTTGGTGTGTGGCTATTTTCCTTATTATTCTCCTCTTAGAATATCTTTATCGTACTTATGATGTTGATGAGAGTATCATCCATTTCATTATGTTTGTCACTCTTCATGTTTCACTTGCTTATGCTATTGTGAGATTGACTGATACTAGTTTGCCTACTTTCAAAACTTTCATTAAAGATTTATGTGGCAGACTTATTGCTCTTTTGGATTATGTGAAGAATTTGGTAGATGATACATCATCTCCTAATCTTCCTAATTATAATCCTATCCTTCTTAATCTAGTTTCTAATCTTCCTAATCCTAATCCTATCCTTCCTAATCTGATTCCTAACATTCCTAACATGCATAATTCTCCATCTGCTATTCCTAGTTCTTCCCATGCTTATGATGATATTAAAGGGAAGAGAAAAGAAACTTCTTCTAAACCTATTATTCCACCTTATACAGCCTTTTCTCATGATGACAATAAATAGTCACCTCATGTAGAAGCTTTACAAGATATGTACACTACAGGATATAATATGATGGCTAAACAAGGTTATAAGGGTTTAGGGCTTGGTGTTAATGAACATGGTATTAAGTATCTAGTTCTGATGCAAGGGCATTACAGGGTACTGGGTGAATCTGCATGGAGGTGTGTTGTTTTGGGTCTGTGGTACTCAGTTGCAACTTTAACCAATGGTCTTGGTTATTAAAGGAAGCTCAGTCGCTAAAGGAACTCAATGAAACTTCTTGTTCTCGATGGAACTTGTGCTCAGTGATGCCTATGTTGCTTGGTGTTTCTTGGCTTGGTTGGTTTTTGTACTAGTGCTTAGTTTTTTATCTGATGCTCGGTAGTTTTGGTTTACTGACTGAAGTTCTTGGTGGTTTGGTTGGCTGAATTGGTGCATTTATTAATGGTAGCTTTTGTTGTATTATCCTATGTAGATCATGAGGCCAACATGGATAATTAAATGTTTGTAAGGCTATTTATGAGCTGGTTGTTGTTGTATTTAATATTTTTTTGTATTAGGAACTGACTTGGCTTAGGATTTAATTATGTCATCTAGCCGACTTGTGGTTGAAGATTAGTATTTAAGGAATGTTTGGGTAGTTGTTTAGGTAGGAGATTTGGAGGAAGATAGAACATTAGATCTAGATCCTGTGAGATTTTGAAGATCAAATTATTATCTGATATTTTTTCATAGCATAGCTAGTAGTTTGGATGCTTGGAGACAAGGAGAATGCTTGGAGGCTTGCGAGCTCAAGTTTAGATCTGTCTTAGTGTTTCCATTAGTTGTTGATTGTTTAAGAGCTAGACTAGCTATGAGATTGTAGAATTGTTTCTTGATTGTAATTGGCCATGACTTGGAAGACCTTATAGCTAGGTATGTTAATGAAAATTCAATTGAAAACATTTTCTTGTTGAGTAATTCTGCATTGTGGTGTTTGTCTCCTTGTGAGGAATGTCCTTAATTAGATCCTCCTTATCTGTCCTACGTCAAGTTCATATATCCCCTAAACAAGATATGCATAGACTTGGATCTCCGCTATCTCAATTTAAGGTGGTTGGTTTTGATCGTCGTCCTCCTCTTCATGTTCTCCTTCCAACACCTACCTTAGATTACCCTGATACTCCTCAAGATGTGGCTAAGAAGGTGTATGTTCAGTTGATGAATTCCAAGAAAGAAATCTTTAAACCTATACTGAAAGATGCTCTCTCTAAGTACACATTTCCTTTTCACTATAGTAATACACATTTACTTGTTGATTGTGTGCATTTCAAGTTGTATGTTAGAGAAAGAGCTTCTTTAGCAATTATATCCCACTCTAATGCGATTTTACAATTCCTTCAAAATTTTGATAAAGGGTGTCCCCTTGACTCTTCCATAATGTAGATCTTTTCTCCTCTTGTCTTTTGACTAGGGGGAAAGAGGTATTTCTTCCAGTTCTCTAGGATCCATTATGCTCTTAGCTTGTATCTTTTTTTGAGCTTAATTGGTTATCTTTTCTATACTCTATCCCTATAGTTTTGTATTATGTTCATAATTATCCATAGATCTCTTATTCAAGATATATTTTCTAAAGATATTTGTTTTGAAAAATTATCCCTTTCTTTCATCCTTGGGAAGAAAGGTCTTCCTTGTTTCTCTTTGTCTAGGGATCTAATTTCCCTAGCTTAGTGGCATTTATTTATTTTGCAACATTATTTCATTATACTGACTGAGGTTTTGGCTATGGATATCCTTTTATGTGAGAGGTTTTTGTCCTAGGTCATCACCTCTTCTTTATTTTGCAAATTATGTTCTTTATAAACTCTTTCCCTTGTTGTAGGGTTACAGTTTGATTCCTTTGTTCCAAGATTCCTCTTCCTTTTCATTACAGGGGGCTTGATGATTGAATCTTTGGTCCCTCTTGGTTTCTTTGAAAGATGATATTTTATCTAAAGCACTCCTCTATGGTGGAGGTCTTGTTGATAAGATCTCTTTCTCTTTGAGGATCCTTTTTCCATAAGTGACATATCCTTTTCATGATTATCTATGCTCTTGGATGTAAGGGTCAATGCCCTTCGCTAAGAATATAGTGTACATTGTTGTTAACAAGATATCTTCTTACCTTGTGAAGTAGGTATTCTCCTTCTCTTCCTTATCATATAAAGTAGACAACCATGATAAGGAGGGGGCATATATAGGGTCTCCCTTATGCCGCATTTTCAAATTTCCAATATACTAAATCCTTCGAAGGTAACACACATAAGTTTCTAAATCCTAAAGAGACATGCATTTTTTAAATTTTTAATATGCTAATTCTTCCAATGATAATGTGCATAAGTTGCTAAATCCTGAAGAGACACACATTTTCAATTTCAAATATGCTAAATCCTTCAAAGGTAATGCACATAAGTTGCTAAATCCTGAAGAGACACTCCTTTTATATTCCATAGTGATACAAGAATGTGGATCTATGGGTATTTCAAAAGCTATCACAAGATGCATTACAACTACAAAGCACAATTTATGGGTGAAATATCAGGTTTTGCTACCTGTTGGGCTCTCCCTTCTTGGTGATTCATGGTAAGGTGGGCATCTTACTAGGCGAGGTAATCATTCTCTCTTTTCTCTCTTTTCGCTTTCATGCTAGTAGGATTAGATCATGAAGCTATGTTATTTATAGTGTTGCTCTTGTCTTTCTTATGTAATCATTTATGCTTTTATGATAGCTTTCCAAATATGATATTATTATAGGAAGCATTTCTTAGCAAGGTTTCCTTTGCTAGTTTATTTGGGTTTTTTTTTGTACTAACCCCTCTTTTTTTGTCTTTTAGTTTTTTCTTTCTTTTCTTTTTGTTTTGGCACCCTCATGCACGTATGTGGAGCTAGAATCTTTTTCTTGGGGGTTCATGTCCTCAACTAAGTGATATTCTATCTCATTACGAATCCACTCGGATCTTTCTTCTCCTTTACCAAGATTTTGCATTGAATCCATGGGTATGTTTAGGATCATGGTATGCCAAAAAGTGGCGATGTGAAAGAGAAGTCCTGATTGATAGACTCTTTGAAAAACAACTATAACTTTCAAATAGTATAAAATTTTTTAAATTTGAAATATACATCACATTCTATGATTCACCTAGTACAATAATAATAAATAATTCTTTCAATTTGATGAAGTTTAGACTAAGTTAAGGTGGTCAGACACGAGAGTTTTTATATTAAAAAAAAATTGTAGCATAAAAATCATAATTAATTATTTAAATGGACAAAAAATACAAAAAAAAATACATCACATCTGGACATGAGTCTATTACTTTTATCGAGAATCTTATAAAAAAATATAATCATTTGACTTTGTTTAATGTGGTCAAACATACACCTACTTGTTATCTTTCGAGTCTTGATTGATAAACTTATTGAAAAATAGCTATAACTTTCAATCTGTATAACATTTTAGAAATATAAAATATGTGTCACATTCTATGTTTTTCCTGGTAAAAGAAAAATTAAAAAAAAACTTCAATTTGATAAAGTTTAGACTAAGTTAATGTGGTCAGACATGAGAGTTTTTGTATTCTAGAAAAGGTGTAGAAGAAAAATCATAATTAATTATTTACTTGGAAAAAAATTACAAAAAAATATGTGTCACATCTGAAGATGAGTATACTACTTATATCTATAATCTTGTAAAAAAAATTTATCATTTGATTATGTTTAAGGTGGTCAGACATACACCTACTTATTTTTAACCTGAAATTTGCATACTACTACATTGAAATTTCAAATTTTCAATATATAGAATTTTTTTTTTCAAAAAAGGCCTAGAATCTTAGAAACTAAATTCAATTTTCTATAGATTCTCTTCTTACATGTCTTAGATATAATATTT
This sequence comes from Chamaecyparis obtusa, assembly GCA_027943335.1. NCBI lineage: Eukaryota > Viridiplantae > Streptophyta > Pinopsida > Cupressales > Cupressaceae > Chamaecyparis > Chamaecyparis obtusa. Next base: position 706,094 of record BSBK01004832.1, read on the forward strand.
ATAACTTTTTCAAATTTTAATGTCAACTTGCCTAAACCTGATTTTCTAAATTTTCATTGCCACTTATGGGCCTAGTTTGGCATACCATGATCCTGCACATACCCCCATACTCTTGCTAAAGTGGGGGCTAAATGTACCATCAAAAAATTTCAGCACTTCCATTTAGGAGCCTTGAATAGGTCTTTGACTTTTTTCTAGATTTTTTCCTTATTTTGTCCTATTTTTCACTTCTTTTCTGCATAATTCTGGCATCCTGACCTAAAACTTTGAGATTCTTGACCTCAAGGTCAAGGTTGACCTTCTAGGTCAAGTTCGGCCTAATCTAGGTTAAGGTAGACCTCGACCTTGACCCAAGGTCCAAAATTCAATATCCCAAAGTTTCCAGATGTTGGGTTTTGGAAAGATTTATTTCCCGCTTCTGGGTCGACTATTTCAAGATTCAAAATGGTAAGCTCTTAAATTATATTTAATTTAGGTTCATTTCTAGGGGTTTAGGTTTAAATGGGAATTTAATTCTCCTATGTCAACCTCTCTAGAAGTTTGTGCCCTAAACTAGTATAAAAGGAATCCTTCCTCTCTCATTTCCATCCAACTTTTTAATCATCTCTTTTTGGCATTCAATTAAGAACTCTCAATCAAGGAATAATTCAATAAATCATATACATTCAAGTATTCAAGTTCTCCATTGAAGATCAAGGATTCAAGAATTCAAGCCTTTGGAGGGATTTAGTTCAAGCATTCAAGATTCATCATTCAAACCCTAGATCTATCCATCATGGTGGTGTGATATTCCTTCAAGATCCTTTGTTCATCTTCAAGATCTATTCATTCTCCCTTCAAGGTGGATTCCAAGGATACAATCATGGAGTTTTTTATTTACATTTGTTAGTGTTGAGTCCAAGCCTTCATATCAACATACTTGTTTACATTTCAAATACAATTGCATATCTATTGAATATCATAGCTTCATTGTTAGATCTACTTCTACTACTTGCTAGCATTCTCTATTTCAATTCTATTTTTAAGGTTGATTCCAAACTGGGGTTTGACCAAGGCAAACCCCTCATTCAAACAACAAAACTACTTTTCTTCCAGGAACATATACAAAACAATGAATTACAGTGTGGATATGGATACCCTTTTTGACAAACTTTCAGGATACACAAATAGAATTTATGTCAAAGCAGCGCATGTCGAGGTTGACATAAAGGGGCATGATTGTGCCCCTGTATTTAGGTCAAGGTCAACCTTTTCAAGAAAAGCAGAAGGTTTCTTGGTTTTCTCTGTCTCTATGTTTCCAGTCCATATTATTACATAAATGCAATAATTAGAAAGAGTAAATATTAGTTAAATATGGTTATTTAATTAATTAAATCACATAAAGAATAATTAAATAATGTTTATTTATTTAACTACTTTATAGACAAAAAATTGATTATATTGATTGGATAATTAATAATTAAGCTAATTAATTAAAATCACTTAATTATAGAATTAAGGAGAAATGATGATTTTGACTTTAGAATATGGTTAAATGACAAATTTTTTTGAATAATAAATATTATAAAATAAACTAAAGATGAATGTAGCTAATATCATTGTATTAGAGCAATTGACCATTTTTAAGTGTCTACAAGTGGAACGTGCCAAAATCTTCTAGAACCCCCCATAAGCTTCTTTTCCCTTATAATTCTCTCTTTAAATTGATGTCTTGGCTTCATTCAATCTCTCTCTCTCTCTCTCTCTCTCTCTCTCTCTCTCTCTCTCTCTCTCTCTCTCTCTCTCTCTCTCTCTCTCTCTCTCTCTCTCTCTCTCTCTGTGGTAAAAATCTCTCTTGTTCTCTTGCATTGTCTTGGCTTTCATAGGTCTCTTACTCTCATTTAATACAATAATCTCTTGCAACAATATCCATAGCTCTTTTGGTCTTCCCACACTTATTCACTTATATCTTTCCATTTATCCTTTGTCTTTGAGAATCTTGTATTTATCACATCCCTTTTCTATAATCTATCTCATGTAATAGGGGTTTTTGTCCACTAGAAGGATTTGTTTCTATTTTCATATCTCACATAATAGGGATTTTCCTCGATCAAGCAAGGTTTGTTTCTATTATGTTATCATTTATCTATTTGTATTTTCAAAATATTTATCTATTTGACTGTTGTGGAGGCGGAAACACCAAAGTATGAACTTGACTGAGGAAAGTCTCCAAACATCCCCAAACATTTTTCCTCTCTTGATTGTGTGTAGGTTCATTGCAAGAATTTAAATGCACAAGGGTTTACATATGTTTTATTTATTTCATTTCTATTTATCTCTATTAATAAGTATATTTTATTATATTTATGACTTTGGGTTTTGTAGGTTATCTAAGGAATAGACCTATTTTTTTCCATATTCTTGGTATTTTATGTTTCGATACATATAGGACTACAACATGCCACACAAATGTCCACACCTCACGCTAGTGTCCTTAGTTGGGACATTCATATTTGGACCAAAGACTCTTTGTCATATGGTCTTTCAATTTCTCAAACCAAATAATTATTTTCATCTATAATAAGATATTTCTACTAGTTTATCTAGTTTGAAGGTATTTGAATCTATGTTGTGAAATTGCCTCTCAAGGGAGCACAATTTCCTTTTGAAAGGGTCAAATTTACAACATTACACACCTTCCACATAAAATACCACTTGTATGATATCTAATATGAATGGAGAAAATAAAGCATGACTCTATACATTTGAGAGTGAACATTGAATTTGATTTTCCATTATTTAATAATTTTTTTAAAATAACTAGCAAACTCTATATGTATAGTTGAAACATTTATACATAGTTGAATTTAATTATATTTATATATGTAATTTAATTCAAATAATTTTTCATCTTGGTATTCTAACATGGAGGATACATTCTATAGTCATGACATGTTGATAATGATGTATTTATACATAGGCTTATTTTGATGGTGGTAAGATAATGATTAAGCCACAAGAGAAGAGACACCATATCTCTACTTCAATTGTGGGATTATTCTAATCTATCAAACAATTGGAGTCCAACTATCCTAGCAAGAAAAGGTCAAAATTTGTGGGGTGCACGTGGTAGAAACAACACTATAGATATCTTTCCTCTTTCTATTATGGACATAGGAAAATGAACATGAGGTGCAACTTGTTTATAAAAGGGATTCCATTTTATGGGCTGATTTACCTTTTTTTATAAGAGATATAGGTCTATGGTGAACAAGAACCATAAAAGAATAAAAAAAATTGGAGAAGGTAAATGCAACAAGGGTACCTTTATATTTATTATGTATAGGTTGATGACTTATTAAATTCACTACTAAAATTTGTATGGAATTATTAGGAATTAGAGGTTGACCCAAATATGAGTACCTCTTTTTATCTACCATGGGGATAGACATAGGGATAGGGTAAGATTTTTATGATGGGGTGACCAAAGAGAAAGAACCCCAAGGGAGGAGGAAAGTGTTGAAGAAGAGGACCCTAGGTGACATCTTGAAATTTGATATGGTTTGACTAATAGGCCATCTTGTTGTTGTAAGGGTTCTTAAGTTGAATTAGATTATTTTCAATCTTTTCTTCAATAGTTGATGTTGATAGACACTACAATAAACATAGAATGTTTCCAATGTATTTTAGGACATTTGTATGAAAACACAAACTCAACACATGACAATGAGTAGAAAGTGTCTATCTATACTTGGCCTCTTCATTGGACTATTCTGATACCTTTTCTTAGTTGAGTAACAATTGAAAAAAATTAGAAGAAATAGGTGAATAGACCTATTTCATCATACCATTGTGGAAATAGATTGAAGAGTTGTCACTAAATGTCTAGTGAATGATCTACATTATTAACCTTTGTTGGGTAGGCTTGGAAATCACTTACTCCCAAATTAAGAATCTATTTCCAATTAAACTACTAAGTTAGTTATAGGTTCTATCTTATATGGAAACAAATAGATACATGAACCTAACATTGGTATAGGTAGAAGATTTTTATTTTATATAATAAATACTCTTATAATCATTGATTTATTAAAGGTTATCACCATAAATAAATATTATGAACCACTCATAGATAAACTCATCCATGTTCAATATTGACAATAGTAAAAGAGTTCACATTTTACCCCAAGTGACCCATTTTCTTTCCTCCTATAGCAAGGTTTGTTTCTATTTACATATCTCATGTAATAGGGATTTTCCTCCACTAAGAAAGGTTTGTTTCTATTATGTTATCATTTATCTATTTGTATTTTAAATATATCTACCTATCTAACTGTTGTGGAGGTGGAAACACAAAAGTATGGACTTGACCGAGGAAAGTCTCCAAACATCCCCAAATATTTTTCCTCTCTTGATTGTGTACAAGTCAATTGGAAGCATTCAACTACATGAGGGTTTGTATATGTTTTATTTATTCCCTTTCCATTTATCTTTGTTTTTTATTGCAAAAAAAAATAGGCTTTAAAGGGGACACGAAACCCCTTACAAGTAGAGATTAAAAGATATAATGTTAAGCATACTAAAGGGAAACAGGACTGGGACCTAGTTCACTAGAGCCAAAACTAGTAGAAAAAGCCTCAAAACCAAACACTAGCAAAAGACCAAAAACCTGGGAACACCAAAAAAGGATAGCACCAGGAACCCAAAAAATTAAACAAACTCCTTATGAGTTTCATCTGCTTCCTTCTTCACCTCCGAGATCTTTTTTATGGTAGCATTGAAGTAAAAAATCTCCTGGATCCTATCTTGGATCTTTTTCCTTTTAGCTGACTGGGTAAGTTTACCCAGACCCTCATCTCCCACATCCTCGTTATCCTCCTCAAGTTTCTTACTGGGGGAGCTTGCATCCAGCTCTATTTTGTTGGTCAGAAAACAATCCATAACAGAATCCATGAACATGTTATTATCCTACATATGTTTCTTCACAACATTCTCCAGCATATCCACTCTAACTTACATATCCCACACCTTCTTATCCCTTTCATTGTCCTTGTTTCCATCCAAAGTATTCAAACTAGGCTCTAACCTTTCCTACAAGGAGTCAACCTTAGTAGAAATAGAATGACATTTTAAATTCAAATTTTTTATTTCCTGAAAGACCCATTTCAACAAATGAAATGAGTACATAGAGGTTGCCTTTGCAATTTGAAGAACCCCAAAGGGAGGATCAATTTTTTCATCCATATCTTCTTTGAGTAGTTGGACATTTCATTCTTGCATATCAACTATTTTGACAAAGGGGATGTTTTGAGAAGAGGTAGGGACATTATCTTTCTCTATAGTAGGGGAATCTTTCTCTACATTAGGGGCATCCTTCTACATGTCTAAACAAACCTCCATGATTACCTCCAGCTTAGGGGAGATGGGCATGTCATGTTCCTCATAACTGTCATACTCCACCAAGATGGGGACTTGTTGGCCACCTTCATCCTCCTCTTTCTTGTCATCATCATTGTTATTCTTGATCATAGGGGTATTCCCCACCTCCATAGTTCTAGCAGCCTCCTCCTCCATGTTCTCATAATCCCCTAAGACCATATTCAACACCAAAGTTGAAGCATCACTACCCCCCTCAGTCGAATTAGCCATATCCTTATAACCATCTACACTCTCAACAGTAGAGTCAATTTCCAAACCAATGTCCTTATCATATGTTAATTTTTTCCCAGAAGGATTCTCCTCTTTAACAACCATCTCCCTAATATGTTTCTTAGCTGAGCCAGATGTTTTGGGCAAAGAAATGATAGGGCTAGAAATGGCCTTCTACTTAATGTGTTCCACAATGAGGAGAATAAGTCCCTCATGAAGGATGGGTTTCTTCTCTTTTCTTCTATGCTCAGAAATGCTAAGGTGGAGGGACTGAAGGATATAAAAAGGTAAGGACACCCTAATCTTGTGATGAAAGTGATAGAGTAACACAAAATGGTAAGAATTGGCACGTTTATACCTACTGTCAAGGGTAAAATATTCCACAATCACCGTCATGACCATCACCTAGATTTCCTTGAAAGAAACAACATCATAGTAGTCGCTAGAGTCCTTCACCAAACTCTACATTTCAACCTTGCCTTTGGGGAAATGCCAGATGGCCTTTTGAAAAATTTTCTTATCTCTGTAAAATTTGATGCCCTTGAGGCTCAACCCAGATACCTCAACAATGAGATCTTCTGTAATGTTCACAATGAGACCAACGATAGTAACTGCCCCATCTTTCCAAGACTCGACAAACACCTTTGTAGTGCTATCTTTAGACCCATGCAACTGTTCCATATAGGTAGTCAGGCCTCCCTTTCTAAGTTTTTCCCAGACCTTCGACATGTTTTTTCATTTCACATAGTCCTTTGGCTCCCTTTGATTTAGCCTGCCACCCATGATTTCAAAGAGAGCAATAATAGTAGCACTAGCAAAGAATAGCCAAATGTAGAAGAAAGAGAACTTTAAAAAACACAAAAATTAACTCATTTCTGCAATCAGTAATCTCCAGAAAGGCACCACTTTTCGTAATCATATTAACCTATTTCACTAAAATGTGTCTTATCATCATAATTTCTTGAGATACTCCCAATCCACCCTTTTGCTTTGAGACCTGTCAAAAGCCAACTTGGATTTCATATCAATGGTGAGATTTCTACATCCGTGCCAAATCACAATGTCCTTAGCTTTAACTAAAAAGTTGGCCAACTCATTAGCGGTACCATTTGCTTCTCAATGAGTGTGGGAAATAATGACATTCTTAAAAGACTTAATAATTATCCGAACTTCCTCAATAATCACCTTAATGGACCATGATGGTTTAGTGATGTTATTGATGCACCTTAAGATATTCATTGAATCACCTTCAATCCACACATTCTGAGCCATCTCTTTCTTAAGAATTTTAAGGGTTTGGAGGAGGGCCATGGCTTCCTACACATGATTGGATTTCTCCCCAATGGGCATAGCCATGATAGTAATGAAATTCACCATGTCATCTCTTATGAGACCACCACAACCCACCAGGCCCGGGTTTCCTTTCACAACACCATCAAAGTTTATTTTAATCCATCCTTGTAGGGGAGAAAGCTAGATGGAATTCTCCCATTGAGTTGGGATTTTATTTATGGGCCCAACATTGAAAACTCCAGCACTGAAGTCCAACATCAAACTATTTGACAAACTATAGGTCTCCCTGAGACTTCTCTTAATATTTTTAACAATCACCACAGGTGGGAGTTCATTATTCTTGAAAACTTTGTCATTGCATTCTCTCCATAATCTCCATATAACTTGAGGTGAGATGAGATTCCACAACTACTGATCCATGGGGACCTCCACTTTTCTCCATTGAGTAAAAAAATTCTCCATATTGTTTGGAAAAAACTAGTTAATCTATCAGCACTATAAAAAAAGAAACCAAACCTCCTAAGCAAAGTTGTAGTCAATAGTAAGATGGAAGACCGACTCTTCCATTTTCTTACAATGAAAACATCTATTACTCAAAATCATACCATGTTTCTAGAGGTTGTCTATAGAAAGGATTTTATTTTGCAAAACCAACCAAAAGAAAATGTTAATTTTAGGAATTAATCTTTTGTCCCACACCTAAGCCCAAAAGGGGAGAGGATTTGGCTGCTTCGGTAAGATATCAGAGCCTGAGGCCATAGTGAAGATGCCAGAAGGAAGAATTCACAAAATCGTCTCATCTTGTCTAGATGACTTAACCTTCTAGATCATCAGATCCAACATAAAAGGCTTAAGTGCTTCATCCACTAAGGAAAGATCAATCCACGATCCATTCCTCCAGTAGTCCCTGACCCTTGACCCAAATCTTTGAATATATGAGTTAATGAAAGGTTGAAAGGCAGGGATAGAGCTAAGAGGACAATATTTGAGCCAGTAATCATTCCAGAACATGATTCTTTGGCCATTGTAAAGATACTTTTTGGCCCCTTTAAAGGTCATCTCCTTAGCATTCTGGATACAATTCCAAATGGAGGAGCCCTACACTTTCAGTTTCATTTTCCAAAACTCAAAGGTGTGAGAAAAAGAAAAGAGATACTTTTTATGGATAATTTCATTCCATTCCCTTTTTTCCCCAAAATTCCTCCAAGTCTATTTGGCCAGGAGCACCATATTGGTCACTCTTAGAGGGCGAATACCCAGCCCCACCCCCTCCACTTTTTAGGAGTACAAACCTTGTCCCATGCCACTAAAGCCAGTCTCTTTTTTTCTTCCACTCTAGTCCACAGAAATTTTCTCTGAATTCTTTCAATAATGTATGCATGTTTACCAGGAATTTTCAAAAGACTAAGGGCATAAATGGGGAGGCTCTGTAGAGAGGCCTTCAAAAGCTGAAGTTTACCCGCTTGACTAAGAAAAGAACCTTTCCAACCAGCAAGCTTCCTTTTAAATATATCTACTAAACCAACCCAAAAAGAATCAGGAGGTTTAAGACCTAGAGAAAGGCCAAGATAGGTAGCAGGAAAGATATCAATTATGCACACAATGATTCTAGAAATTATGTTCTACCTATCCATAGGAGTATTGTTAAAAATAATGAGCTCTTATCCCAATTGATAGTTTGACTGGAGCCTAAGGAATAAATGGAAAGAGCTTGTTTGATGACCCTAGCCTCTTGGATAGAAGAAAACCCCATGATGATAGTTTCATCCACAAATTGTTCATGAGATCAAGGTCTAGATGTTGAAGAGGGGGAGAGACCTTTAAAAGAACCATGGAGACTAAATGCTGGAGATAATGCCCCAAACATTCATCCATGATAGAAAATAGGATAGGAGATAGAGGATCTCCTTGTTGAAGCCCCCTGGAAGATTTGAAAAATTTGGAGGGGGATCCATTAACCATAATAGCAGTAGTAGAAGTATTGATGAGCTAGAAAATCAACTTGATGAAATTATCACCAAAACTAAAGGATCTCAACACCTTGATCAACAAATCCCAGTCCACCCGATCATAAGCCAAGTCGAAAGATCAAGTTTCAAAAGAAAGCCAGAGTTAAGAGAAACCTAAGTGGAGTGAATAACCTCATCAACCTTCATAATCAAATCAAGGATCTATCGGCCTAGAAAAAACCTTCTTTGCTGAGGAGAAATGATTTGAGGAGGAATAGCCAACAATCTAGACATTATAACTTCAGATAAAATTATTGTACACATAATTACACAAAACTAATCGGTCTAAAGGAATCCACCAAATCAGCATGAGGCTTCTTGGGAATTAGAGCTATAAAGGTAGCATGAATCTCTTTCAACAAGGATCTTGCTCCAAAAATATCTTTAACCATGTTGCAAATGTCCTTATCAATAATATGCCAAAATTTATGAAAGAAGAACATAGGAAACCCATCTGGACCTGAAGATTTATCTCCTTCAAAAGAAAATACAATAGACTTGACTTCTTCCAAGGAAGGGATAGCAGTTAAAGCTTTGTTACTAGCTTCATCAACAATAGTACGAATGGAATCAAGAAGAGTATTTTGATTCTCCAAGTGAAGATTTAGATCTTTAGATAAAAGAAGAGGAGAAGAAATCAATCATAGCCTCAAAGATATCCTTTATCGTTACTAACCTCCCCAGCCTCCACTTTAAGTTTGGAAATCCTATTAGAGGCTCTATGTTTAGAGGTAGACATATGAAAGAATCTTCTATTCTTGTCCCTCGCTTTAAGCCAAGTCAATCTAGATCTCTATCTCCAATACTCTTCCTCCTTGGAGATAATATTATGAGTCTTAACAAGGATACTTTCCACCTTATCCCTGAGCTCTTAAGTCATCCCAAAATGTTGAATGGTTTTCCTGAATAGTGTCAAGGACCCTTTTCAGCAAAAGTTTTAGATTTAAAAATATCATCAAAAGCATCTTTGCTCCAAGACTTGACATTATGTTTATCATTTTGAAGTTTTTTAACCACTCTAAACATCACAGTTCCCTAAATATTGATAGTCCACTAGTCTTTAATCCTCTATTCAAGATCCAGGTGATCAATCCACATCTTTTCAATCTAAAGGGTGGGTTTCCCTTAGTAGTAATCAAATTAGCACTGAAACATATAGGAAGTGATCAAAACTAATCTTCATAAGAGATGACAAGGAGTAGCCAAAGCTTTGAGCCAACACCTAGAAATTAGCACACGGTCTAGCCAAACTTGGATAAGGTCCTAACCAATCCTTCTATTTGACTAGGTATAATTGACCCCATGAAGCTCCAAATCAAAGAGAGCTTGATTATTGACAAATTCCATAAACTCCACTCTACCATCAAGTTGGCCTATGATTTATCCACTCCACCAAACTTCTCATTTTCTTTAAAAGGATAGTTGAAGTCACCAATAATCAATCAGGGAAGGTCCTGGAATGATAATGTATGGTTTTAAACCCTTTTCCAAAACTAGGACCTTCATGCTTTAGAGTTGGGGGCATAGAGAGTAGTAGCAACCCATTCAAAATCCAACTTGACATGAACAAAGTTAATTCTTAAGCAATTAACATTCTCCATGTTCACTATCCCCCCTAACATGATTCTGATTCCAAAAAACAACATCCCTCCTGAAGCCCCTTCAGAGCTAGTGCCCACCACACCACCATTTTTAAATATTCTAATTTTTTCAACCTTATCTTTCCCCATCTTAGTTTCTTGAACAAAAATAATATCAGGTTTGTGGTCTCTTACCAGATTCCTAAGGATGTCTTTCTTATGAGGGGCATTCAACCTTCTTATGTTCCACAAGATGAACTTCATTTCTTGACCGGAGTACAGACTCCCTAGATAGTAAGTTGATTACCATCCCCAATGTCCTTCTTACTTTCTCTTTCTCTGTTCTCTTTGTTGGTACTTCTACCTTGGGTTTTTTTCTGAGATCCAACATCCACTTTAAGACCCTTAGTTCCCTAGTCTTCTTTACTTCTTGTCATGACACCCTTGGATCTAGGGGTGATTAGTTTGTTCTCCTTCTTTTCTTGTTTCTTCCCCTTTTGAACAGTCTAGGGTTCCTTATTTTGATCTACTGAGGGATCTTCACCAGCAACAAGATCATCATCACTACTACCTGATAGGGTGTTAGGAGTAGAAGAAGAGTCATCTTCATCAGATTTTAGTTCCTCAACAAGAACTCTATCTTCCAAAGAGCCACTCTGAGAATCATTAGTAGTATCTCCCAAAATAGGGACCAGCACCACCATAGGAATAGAATCATCACCAAGATTTCTAGCACTAGAAACCAAGAAGGGACTGATAAGAGATTTTGAAATATGAGAGACTGAACCAACAGGGTTACCCACACTATGGGCAGAATCCATGGAGGAGGTAGCCAAAGAGTTCTATTTATCTTTGTTAATTAGTATATTTTATTATATTTCTTTCTTTGACTTTTGT